>JAYMTN010000073.1:0-23278 GCA_036897425.1 Erodium trifolium
AGAACAACCAGAAGTGCAAGCACTTTGATAAGATATATCGGGACCATGTCAAATATCGAAAAAGAGCAACCGATGAGAAAGTCATGAGTGCGACGAAGGCCGATTACGAAGTCAAACACGGGAAATTCACAAAACATGCTTGATGGAACTTCCTCAAAGATCAACCGAGGTGATGTTTCTACATTGGCACGATTGAGTAGTCGCACTATCCTATATTTGTTTAAATGATGTCTTTCCTTTCTCGAAATAAAATTCGTAGTTTGCTTTGGGCTTCTCTAGGGCATCTGCAGTGGGGGTGGTTTGCTAGTGGTAGGGAAAGGTAATAGGGAGTTTGAAGAGAGAAGAAATAATAAAATAATAGGCGATGAGGAGAGAGAGTGTAGCTAGTGGTTAAATCCTACAACGACGTAGGAGGAATGGTAGGGAGAGGTGGTTTGAGAATTAAAGAGAGAAAATGCTTAACTTGCTCTTGAGCTACCATTAGCTAGTGGTTATCACTACAAGAACTAGTGGTAAAAAGGGTGGTTGGAGACCAAAATTGATGATTACCATTAGCTAGTGGTTTACCACGGTAGATGTTCTTATAAATTATTAAAATTACAAAAACAGCTAACTACTAGCAACAACCACTAACAGAATGTTTACCACTACAGAGCTAGAGGTAACAACTAGTGGTTTAATAGAGAGAAAGTGGAAAAATATTCTATCAACTAGCTCTAATCACTAGATAGCGGTTTACCACGGTTGATGCTCTAAAGTAACTACATCTTTTGGGACAACTTGTTGATTTCAATTGCCGATTTCTTATGTTTTCAGCCTCACGTTGTTCGAACATTATGTTTAGTTTAATTTCCTGTTTTCTTATGGACTCTGTCTTGTGATTGTTTTTCGGACGGTGCATTCGGTTGTTTATCTATAATATCTCTGCTTGTTCAATTTTTTTCCTAGAGATATTATGTCATTTAAGTAATATTATGAGTAATATAAACTTAATTAAGATTATATAACATGAAGTAACTTAAATTAGATAGATATCGAATTCTGAATTGAATATTAGGGATAGAGGTGGAGTTTGAGGGGCTTTTGCGGCAAAAAGACTGGGAGAAGAGAAGAGATCAAAAGGAGTAAAGGACTACAAAGAATCAGCACCAAACAGAGTATGGTCTCTGCAGACCAACGACAATGAAGAACAGCAGCAACAACAACAACAGTAGCAGCACTAATCACAGCCAATTCGACCATAAATCGCCCAGGAATGATGAAAGTTCCACAACTATTGATTCCAGATTCAATCAGACGCTCAAAAATGTTCAAGGGTAGGAACCAAAAACGTCAATTTTTGCACTTGTATTCTCTCATTTCTCGTTTCCCAGTCGCGAATTTTTGTGAGTTTCATCAGATTCGGAGTACTCGTTTGTCACGCGAGCTTCAGATCTCTCATATTACCCGCACAAATCTAGAAATATAGCTGCCAGTGTTTTCAGCTTCTCACCGGTCGATTGGCTTTTCTTGAATTTTATAGCTTCTGATCTATCCTTTTGCAGCATGTGGTGACTAGAATTGATGTGTCTTTTCTTAATTTGGGGTGGTTTGGGTGGATTCGGGTGACAATGGTTGCGTGGTTCAAGAGATCCTTGGATCCTCTTCTGTTTGGTTGTCTAGAAAATGCAGGAAAAAGAGAAGCAATCTAAATTGTTGAAATCTAAGTGGGTCTTGGATCTTCAAGTTTTACTCGCCTCTTTGTTTTTTCTCCTGCTCAGTTGATTCAATCTATTTTGCTGTGGGTGATGAAGCATTGGTCTTTTCTATCAAATAATGAATGCAATATTTCATTATGCAATCTGCTATTAATTTATGTTTAAAGTATATCAACAGTATAATAAAAGCATCATAGCCAGGATAAATTTCTTGGAACAGTTGTTATCTGACACTACCCGTATGATGAAAGTTGTTTCCCATTATTCAATCTGCTTTCTATTTTGCTTCAAGTTAATGTTTCTCTTGCCACTTGTAATCAAAACTAAGCCCCATCTGCATATCCTAACATTCTCTTCTTATCAAGGTTGCTCAAGGGGCGCAGTATACCTGGTAAAGTATTACTAACTAGGAGATCAGACCCAGCAGACGAATTAACCATGCCTTCCCCAGACTATAGAAGGTCGCAGTCGGCCAAAGACATCAGAACAAGTGAGCAGGCCAACAAATTGCCAGAGGTAGCATTGTTAATTAATATCTGATTTTCCCTGTTGCTGCATTATAGTAACACATGTGGTGTCAAATTTCAGCAATTTAAGGTTTTAAATAGCAGAAAGTTGTACTCTTTTGCAGAAAGTTGTCCAAAGTACAAGCAAAGAAGATAATACTCCCAATGTTGGTAAACTCAAATTAACAACCTCAAATATTGAGAATGTGTCTAATGAGGTCCAGAGTTCCAGCATCGGTGCTAGAGCTACAGATTCTGCAAGGGTTATGAAGTTCACAAAGGAACTTTCCGGGACGACAGTTAGATTGGGTAAAGCGGCAGCTTTAGTTACTATCTTATTTTTTTCCAACTCTGATCCATGAAATTATGATACCTCAATAAGATGTATACGAGGTATGTGACGGCGATGCTTCCTGTAAATAGAGTGACGGCTTTAGTTGGACTCCATAGCATGAACTTTGAGCTTTACTTTGAAGTAGATCAGTTTTCTTCTATCAGCAATTATTTTTGTTTTTGTGTTGGTTGAGTCCCAATCTTGTTGATACTTTTGTGGTGATTGTTTATGACCTGTAATATTCATTTTCTTGGTTTCATCATGTAGAGAGGTTGCGTGAATTGGCTTGGAGTGGCGTTCCACCATATATGCGCCCCACAACATGGAGACTCCTCTTGGTAAGCTTGATACTTGATGGGTGAAATTACATCCATATAAATATAGAAATGCCTATCTGGTCTTGAAATGCTAGTCGTTAATATGGTTGACAAGATTATCTGTGATCATGGAGGGAATTCTAACTACAAAACATGAAATTCAATATCAATTATGTTTTATACCATGTATTAATCATAGCTGGAATTCTTAGGATCTGGAGGCTTACTGGCTTAGGTAATCGAAGGTGAACAATAATTTCATGCTACCAAATGGTTATTTTGTCCCATCTTTCATGAATCTTTTTTGTTCTTGGCATATGAGTCAAATAGTTTCTAATAAAACTTGATGACTGTTTAAGAGTTTCTTTCTGGTAGCTATATGATTTAAGATCCTTCTAATAAATATTTTGATTTTTTCTCTCGTTGAACAGAATGTCAAAGAAAGCTTGAAAATCTCAAGAAGCATGCTTAGTTTAATGAACTCTAATTTTTGATGAATCCTGTTTAATTGGTTGATTGCATCCTACTTTGATGTAAAGGTTGATACAATAATACTGAAGTTGAGCTCTGTATGTTGTTCAGAGTTCTTTCTAGCATTTTTTGGTTTCAAACTTGCCTTTTTTTCTATGCTTGTGTGACCTTGAGGGTTGGTTGTGTTTATGTTTTTTTTACAACTTTTACTATTATTTTAGTATTTATTTATATTGATTGGCAACTGTGATGGCCATTTGAGAAACCTTCACATTATAGTCAGAGGTTTACCTCGTATGGCCTCTTATTAACCAGAGCAATTCTTATTGGATAGCTTTTGTTACTTGATTGGAATTTAAATATGTACTGACAACAGGGATATGCACCACCTAATTCAGATAGAAGGGAGGGTATACTGAGAAGGAAGCGACTTGAGTATCTAGACTGTCTTTCTCAGTTTTATGACATTCCAGATACTGAACGTTCAGATGATGAGATTAACATGCTTCGTCAGGTATCTTAAGTTCTGGTTGAATACCTCTTCTGATCATTGATACACTATTCTGCAAGATCCTGAAAATTCTGTCTGTCTTGGTAGATTGCTGTTGATTGTCCCAGAACAGTTCCTGATGTATCTTTCTTTCAGCAAGAACAAGTTCAGAAATCATTGGAGCGTGTTCTTTATACATGGTTTGACATCTTTCAGTCCCTGCTTTAATCTATGATTAACAATCACTTTCATGGAATAAAATTCATGCATGCAAGGAGATAAAAACTGATTGTGTTATCTATAATTTTCTGAAGGATGCATTATGCATCCTGTGGTGACTGTCTTCTGCATCTGGTAAATGAAGTATAGACTAGTTAGTTTCCTGGTATGTAGACAAAAATGAGGCCACAGTCTGAATTCATGTTTACTCGGCCTGCTAAATATTTGATTTTGATGTGATTGAGACTTGTAGATTTGAGTTCATATTTATTTTAAGAGTTTCAGTTATAATCATCTAGATCAATGGGAATATTTGTTGCATGACTTGGACATGGATTGAACACGACATAAAATTGCCGTCATAGGATATTCCTTGTCACACTGTCTAGGCAATATACGATCATAAAGGTGCATATGTATTTATCTTTGTTGTTATCATGAAAAGTTGTATTACACTCAGAATTCTCTCTATCAGCTTGATCACTTCGCAACTGAGTGCTTTTCTGTTTAACATCTTATCAATAGAATAAAGTAGGCAGCACTTGTTCATGGCATGTCCTTATCTGGTTGTTTTTCCTCATATTGTATACCTTCAATCAACATTTGTTTGCTTTTATGTTTCACAATATCCTTCTTCGGGAGGCTCCCATCTATCCTAGACAATGCTTGCTTGTCCATCATTTTTTTTTTTGAGTTACTTGATTTCTTTCCAGGGCTATTCGACATCCTGCAAGTGGATATGTTCAGGGAATAAATGATCTTGTTACACCCTTCTTAGTTGTTTTCTTGTCTGAGCACCTAGAAGGGAGCATAGATACTTGGTTAATCTCTACTCTGTCACTACAAAAAATTTCTGAAATAGAAGCTGATTGTTATTGGTGCCTATCAAAGTTGTTGGATGGTATGCAAGATCATTACACATTTGCTCAACCTGGAATCCAGAGACTTGTTTTTAAGCTGAAGGAGATAGTTAGGCGGATTGATGGTAAGCCTTAGTTCCTAATTTTTATAATGACTCTTTTATTACCATGCATCTCTTTGTTTAAAAAGAAGTTTGAAGCCGAGTGTGGGTGTATACTTGTTTCTATCAGTTACTTTCTAAGCATTTGTTAAATTAAGTGAAATATCATATTGACCATGGCATAAATCTAGGCTGGAAAAAAGTATTCACTTTTGTTGGTGCTATTAGGATATTGTGTGACATTATTAGATAGTTCTGGGCTATGTTTAGTGTGATGGCTTGGTTTTATCTTTTATGATTATTAAAAGGGTTCGGACTACAAATATATCATCTATAAGTAGCAAAGTCATTCTCATAATTCTGTGCTGTCCAAAATTGTGATTTGGTTTTTGGTTTTTGGGCTTAGGCAAATTGTGATTTATCTGACATAGAAGTACCACTCTCTGGAAATTGTCTAGGTTTGAATTGTTTGGTACAGAAGTTTCCAAAAAAAAAAATGATACTGATCTGAACTACATAAATACATGAGTTAACATGCCACCTTCTAAACTTTACATACGTCAAGATACAGTTTGCTATTCCCGTTTGAGCATTGACATGTCCACTCTCATTGATTGCACTAGAACCTGTTTCACGGCATATGGAGGAGCAAGGGCTTGAGTTTCTTCAGTTTGCTTTTCGTTGGTTCAACTGTCTTCTAATACGAGAGGTTTGCTTCGAAACATGCATTATCAGTATTTCAATTTTCTGCAGCTTACTCCAAAAGTTCTTTTGCACTTGCGTGTCATATAAATGTGCAATTTGATCATTTGGCTTTTAAAATCCAATTAGCAAGCCAATGGTTCAAGCTTCAACACTTCCACAGTGGAGATGTGAGTTTGAATACCATTGGTTGAGGTGATGAGAGGGTCTATGGGATTTTGTAATGAAAAAATCTCTCAAAAAATTGCAAGAGCTAATTTCATTTTTTTGTTTGTTTATTAGATCCCTTTCCATCTTGTTACTCGCCTGTGGGACACTTATCTTGCGGAAGGAGATGCATTGCCTGATTTCCTTGTGTACATATATGCCAGTTTTCTATTAACGGTGAGTTAGCGGTTCTTAAGATATCCCATCTTTGGACACATAATGAGCATCCTAATTTACAGTTGTCTAGTATTTGACTCCACTTTACACGCATAAGAAAAAGCAAATTGGTTATTGAATTGGCTTATATCAATTGCCGTGTTATATTTATCTGCTCTGGATTAACCTTTGTACGATTAGCTGAATTTATGTAGGTTTCTTTTATCAAAATGATTATACCCCTTATCCTTATGATGCCCTGGTGTCATATCTTCAGTGGTCAGATGAACTTCAGAAGCTGGATTTCCAGGAGATGGTAATGTTCCTTCAGCACCTCCCAACACAAAACTGGAGTCACCAAGAGCTAGAGATGGTGCTTTCGAGAGCTTACATGTGGCACAGTATGTTCAACAGTTCTCCCAGACACTTAGCTAGCTAAACAGAGAATGGGAATCCGTACATGTCATACTACAGTATGTTCATCCAATATCACCGTACTAGTGTTTGCTTGCTATTTATCATCCGACCCAAGTTTTTCTCTCTTTCTGATTCTTATTGTTTTGTGCTATCTGCTGGTTTCTGGAAAGTGGCTTATCACCTGCAAATGATCAACATTCTCGAGGAAGAAACCAAGCAGTGTTTCTTTAGTTGCTTGTAATATCTGTATTTGTAAGCCTATTGTTTTGTGCATTTCCCTTTGACCATGAGAAGAGCGATCCTGTATAAACATATCTTTTTGTTTTCATGAATGAGGTTGAGAAGAAACAGAATGTAGCACCTTACTGAAGTTAATTATTTTCTCAAAATCTCCGTAATCGAGAGAATTATGTTTTAATATGAATATATTTATCATTTATGTGTTTGTATCAGGAAGTTTTACAATGTGAAGCTACCATGTTGAACTAGCAAATACAAAGAAAAAGGCTACCATTCAGGGTATTGCTTATACAAGGCAATAATAAATACATGCCACATCTAAATTTTGATTCAGAAGAAATGAGCAGAAGCTCAAGTCTTTCTGCAAAAAGTATGGAGATGGAATTTGCTTCTTTTCATCTGCATAATACTTTGGCAAGCAAAGCTCGAAGTCAAGTACGGGAAGAATTCAGACAAAATTGATTGATCTTCTCTTTGGCTGCAAGATCACAGAATCCAAACAAGTCAGCTACTTGGGCAGTACTAAAACACTTAAATGAACCAAGTTAGCCTTGAACAGAGTTAAATCACATAAACATTGCAAAATCATTACATGCAAATACATACAGATATAGGAGACTAAGCTTCACACTATTCAGTTTCTCCATGTTATTCGCGGCATACAAATCTTTTAATCATGCATTCCACACGATCAGATAACAGATTTAAACTGCAACTAAGGGTTGTTTGATCAGATGAAACAGACACGAATCTGGTGAGTTCCCAAAAGAGGTATAAAAGTCAGTGAAGAACAGTGACTGCTATGGGAAATCTAAACATATTGTAGAACTGACATCCAAACTAGTCTTACCTATAAGACTGTGTGAGCTAGAATTTACCATGTATCAGATTCAGCAATCAAAACTCCTACAATTCTAGTAAACAATCACCTAGCAACATGAGGTCACTGGTTCTAATCCCTACACCTGCGGTTATTGCTGATAAAAAAATGTCCAAAACCTCCCTAAAGATTAGAGGGCTTCAAATGTTCATACTAATGAACAGAACAACCAATATCGGGTCCTGAACTGCATAAAGGAGAGCACAAAGTATCTCCTCTACTTTTGCCTTAACAAGTTCACTTTAAACATAAAGAATAGATAGATTCACATCTTCATTTAACTTTATTAGTTCAGTATAAATAGAAAGTCTTCTAAGAGATATGCCAATAACATAATTTCACACGGAAATGCAATAAATCACGGAGCAACATGTACAAAAAATAAGGCACAAAGGATTATTAGAATCTTACAAATTGATGTTCCACTTCTTGAAGAAATTTCTTGGGATAATCCACATATTCAACAGCTTCTTTCTTAATAGCTGCAGCCCGCTCTTCTTCTCCCTCCTTCTGAAAGTACCTGATTAATATAGTTAGGGTTAGTTTTTCCGGTTTACAGCCTGATGCCTTCATTACCCCATACATCTCCATTGCCTTTTCTATCATATCCACTTGAAGATATGCTCCGATGATCTCAGTATAAGTTCTTGTGTCGGGTTCCAAGCCTTCTTTCTTTAAGTCAGAGAAAAGCCCTTCCGCCATTACAATGTTTTTGTTCTTTCCCAGCAGCCGGATCAGCTCAGAGTATAAAGATAGATCTGGTTTGTACCATACTTCCTCCCTAACAAAGTCAAAGACCTAAAGCCTAACGTCATTTTAGAACAAATACATGGTTGAAAAGGAAAATAGCATTCAAGTCATATAGTGTGCACAAGGTAGATAAAGACTGTACTACCATGCGATGCAATTTTATTAGCATCAGTAAGGTAGATAGAATGGGAACCAGTCATTTCGAGTATGTAGTGTAAAGCTATAACAACGTGTATGAGATAGGGACAAATTAAACTAAGCAGTGTCCAACAATTCACCGAGAGAAACAACCTGCTTACATTGACTGTCAGGGTGTTGCTGGAGAATATCACAATTAAACAACCATAAACACAGGCATAAATAAATATCATTCCAAATAAACAAGGTCAAGTAAGACACGCACTGCTTCAACAGAAATGCCACAAGAAAGAACAAGAGACTCGAACAATTACATGTCACCAGGAAAACAAGCAACAAACTTCCTATTCATAACCGAGCTTACGCGTTTTCTCCAAACTTACTTAATTTCTATTCCAAACAAGAAATTTAAGGCACATCAACATAGATGACATTAACCAAGTATATGGTTTGGTTGGTAAGACATAACTGATCTTCCCAAGTCAACATATCAATTGAGAATCATGATTCTAACATAATTGGTAGTTCATTGAAAATATCCTAAAAATGGCCAGGTTCAGATTATACAATAAAAATTGGTAATTTTAAATGTTGAAAATCAGATGGATGATGAAGTTTGAAGGAGAAAAAAAGGACCTTGAGGGCCAAATCCAGCTCGTTTTGTCTTTGGAGCTCAGCCAAAGTGTCGAGTAAGTCGGATTTCAAGAGCCTGCTGATCCTTCCATTGAAGACCTCCTCTAACTTGGGGGATGACTTGGCCAACTTCAAAAACTGGACTGCTTGTATGGCTTCTGTGGATAGGACTCTCGACCTCCATAAGGTCTTTCTGGGTCCTCCTCTCAGGCCGCAGGTGACGACCCTTCCTCGGGCCGACCTCGAACCTGAAACAGGAACTGCCACTGGAGTGTAAACGAGGGATGGTTGCAGATTTTGACGGAGACCCAATTGAGGATTCTGGAATTGGGGAGAACCCATGACTACAGGTTTCATCAGCATGATGATACAACTAGCAACAAGGGCGAGGAAGACGTAGTATTCAGCGATAAACCCGATAGTTAACCTTCTCCTTTTAATTTCATTTTGGGGAATTACACTTCTCAGTTAACATCTTGCATATATAATTGGACGTGATTTTTACTTTGTTATATCTAACTAATTTTTTGGAGTAAATTATAGAAATATTATTTAGCATCAAATACCATAAACCTCGTAAGGGGTTCTAGTAAACAACTTACATCCCACCCCATATCAGCCCTTCAACCCGACTTTATACTACCTTGGCCACATGGCGATGAATCAACGCGTGTTCTACTGTCTCCCCTTCCCACAGTTAGGACACCCCATAACCACATCAACCTTACGTGTTCTGAGGTGCACAGCTGTAGGAATGAAATCCGAGACCCCCTCCACAAGAAGTGAGTAATCTTAGGGGACACTTTCAACTTCCAGAGTCTCTTCCAAAATAAGTCCCGTTCAGCCGGTCTCCACCTTCCTGCCTTCATCTGTAACGTTCTGTACGCTTCCCGAACACTATTTCTTGTCCCCTTCCAATACTAATGGATTAATAGTTGAATTCTATCTTTAGGTTTATGCTTTCTCTCTCTCGCTACAACCGCTCGCCGCCCAGAACCATCTCGCCGGTCTCCACCAACCTCACTGATCCACGTATCTTCATGGCCCCCATGCCATCAACACAACCCGAGCAACCTGCCCAGACAACACTTGACCACGTGCAACCTTGCGTAGACCCCGAGACTGCTCCCCATGGGCCTTTGTCGGTGGCTATGCCTCGATACATGCCACCGATGCCAAGCTAGGAGCAAATAAAGCCCTTGCGTTACTAGAAGAAGTACAAACGCCAGATCCTGACCCCCCTTCGACCGCTCTCTCATCCATCCCCAAACCCAACCTGTGACCACCGCCCTAGGCGAGCCGCATCTACCGCCCCTCAATCGATAGCGGCCGTGGCGCCACTAATACAACCCACGGGACTCCGTCTCCACGATCGCCAACCGACTAGGAGTCGCGGCGCTGGCGTTGCTCCCCAAAACCCCCTCTCATCCACATGGAATGATGGTGCCCTAGATGCTTCCAGTCCCGGTAAATCTTCTGCCAGGAACTGCGGCGGCGACCACGAGCGGTAGTAACTCCTTGAGGACAACCCTAGACTGGGAGCTAGGTACTGGCACTGATCAAGGAGTCTGAATCACACCCCAAGCTAATCCCACCAAGCAGCTATCTCGACCGATAGTCGAAACCCACACGTTGGATCGTCTCCCAAAGAAGTCCCTTTTGGCACTTCAAGAGAGCTTCGATAGCCTCCAAATGGAGGATGAGAAAGACGATATCATCAACATTGTGGGGAACCCAGAGGCCGATCACATCTATGCACATACACAATTTGGCCTGATCGACAGATTATTCACCACACACTAGTATAGCCAGGAGATCATGGAATAGGTCATGAATAGGATTTGGCACCATTTGTGCTCGCTCGTACTCCTCCATATATACCTCAACAACTGCCTTGCAAAATCGTCGCACACATTTGAGTATGGTACTTACCCTAATTCGTAGTGCTTCGTCCAACGAATCGGCCGAGCATCCGTATGCTAGTATTCATATTGCGGCTGTGCATTTTTGGTTCGTTGATAATCCCATGCGTCCACAAGTGTCCGTCTTTTGGGCGAAGTAATCATCATGCTCCACTACCTTTTCCATCACCCAAATAAAAAGGGGCCGACTCATACGATGTCAACGCCTAAACATCTCAGGCCCATAATAGGGTTGTCAACAAAATAGTCCCGCATTAGCCGTTCGTGGCCTTCAACACGACCTTTGTTAATCTCTCTTCGGGAAGATTCCTCGCTTTCGACCCTTCTCCTAAATGTGTCCAGCTTTGGTTGCATTCTTTCTCGTTCATACTCCGCTCTTCGTCGGACTCGTGCCTCCATTGCACGAACGTTCGCTTCGAAAATATCAATAACTCGATTGTAAAAATGAGAGAGAAAGTGTATTTTTAGATAATGGGTGAGATGAACGAAGTGTAAATTTTTTGGGTATTCATAGGATTTTTCTTATTTTTTAATTAATTTTTGAAAAAATTACCGCTAATAGTCGGCTTTGCCAACAACTATTTCTTCCCATGCTAGTGCCATGTGGTGCAACGTGATTGGTGACCAACGGTTCATGATTCGGGTTCACTAATTAGTGAACCTAAACCCAAAATCCCTGCGCCACATCGTAGGTGTCTCGGCTCACGGTTCACTAATGTGTGAACTAAATCCCGATTTCTACACGATGTGGATGCTTTAAGAGTTTTAATACGTAATTAGAATAGGTGCAAGTTCACGACACAAACATGAAATATAGGTATGAAAGTGCAAATTCTAAATTCTGAATTGACATAGTAGAAAATTGTAAATGGTATAAGGTTAATATTTGATAAGTTGGAAAAGAAACGAAAACATTTTCATGAAATGATTTTCTCCTGGTTCATTTATAAGGTCCAAAACTAATTAAAATCCCCACTAGTACTGTGAGCTGAAAGGAGAAACAGAGTGAAATGGGCATATCCCCATCAAAACGCGTGAGAAGCACTCTCTCACTGTCGTCCGAGTTCAACTCGTCCTGCGATTCAGCTTTCTCTCACTGCCGCTCCCTGACGCAGCACGCTTTTCCCGGCGTCTTCCCCTACCAACTCGCCGACGCCTCCCACCACCTCCATGGAACCCTTTCCTCCTCCAATTACCCCCTCATCCGCAAATGGCTCCCCTCCCCCCCGACTCAGTCTCAGGTCGACCAAGCCCTCCGCCTCACATCGAACACCGCCTCGGACCCAGACCAAATCCTCGGCCCGGTCCAGTTCAAGGAATGGGCCGTGGAGCTCTTCTCCGACGCCGTCCTATCCAACGCCGGCAAACAATTCCTCCTCCGAGTTCCTATTGGAGTCGGGATCGCCGGGGTAGGCATCGCCGCCCGGTCCGGGAAGGACCTGGTTGGGGCGGCGGTTGGGCTCTACGCGCTCGGTGTTGCGACTTCCATCTACTTTAGCTTATAGTATCATCTTAGTACGTCGTCGTTTTAATATACTTGCTGTGCTATCCTAAACTACTAGCAGGAACATCTATAATATATCATTGTACTGTTTTTGTTGTTGTTTTTGAATTCACATGATGATATTTGTCATTCGTTGAGTGAGTTTTTCGTTATTGCTGTGTTTCTTCACACTGTAGTACAATCAAGGGAGTTACCCAATTGAGCCCATACCATGAGATACCATATTATATACAGAATTGAATGTGTAGGGTACAATAAAGGTATCTTTTTTTTCCCTGTTCTTGATCTATCACAAGGATTCTACCTTGACATTGGAGCTATGGGGTGGAAGCAGTTGGTCCTCCTGATGGCTTTCGTGTCAAAATTGGACATTGTGGTCACTTGAAGTACTAGGCGTGGCAAGCCCGTCTCCTTGTGATCCTGGACCAACATATTGCTGTACCACTAGCACTGAAACATGTGCTGCGAAATCCGATGAAGCTAGCAAGTCCCCTATTGTCCCGAGCTCTGGGCATTCGCTCCAGTCAGTGAGTCCTGCTGTGAGGGGTGATACTACCCCATATCCTCTCCCAATCACGAACAGGTCATGGATGTTGTCCATTGACCTTATCACTGCCACCGTCTCTTCCCCATTGGATACTTCCTTGTCTAAGTAGATGATGGTATCATCATTCGCATTTTTCGTTCTGAAATTGTTTATGATATCCTCATCGAGTTTTTTCTCCTCAGAAGCATCTGTTTCCACAGCTAGCATCCCTGCAGAGGCGGCTCGAGGTTGTGCTGAGGGTTCACCTGCGTCTTTTTGGCGGAATCTAATCACAGTAAGGCTAATACTAGGATGACTGGACATCCTCCATGCATAAGATAGTGCCTCTCTGTCATCTGGACCCCCAAAGAACAACAAAGCAATGTGGTGAGATATGTCGTTTGTAGCCAACCTTGTGGATCCACTTAAACCTCTGTCCACTAGAATCCCAATTGAGCACGGTGCATTGGCTAATACATTTTGGTTTATTGTTCGATATGCAGGGTTTG
Organism: Erodium trifolium; assembly: GCA_036897425.1. Lineage (NCBI taxonomy): Eukaryota > Viridiplantae > Streptophyta > Magnoliopsida > Geraniales > Geraniaceae > Erodium > Erodium trifolium. The sequence continues at coordinate 13,580 of JAYMTN010000073.1, forward strand.
TCGCTTCCATCCCACCGTCAACTGTTTGCTGCTTGTGGAAAGGGACGATGATGAAGGCAACACGTTTGTCCTCGGCCAAGTTACTGATATCCACATGCATGGTTGAGTATGGGGAGATGACTGTGAGGGGCTGAACAGAGATGAAGCCGACATGCTGCTCAAAGTTATCAAATGCATTGATGATGTGGTCGGATTGGGCTTGGGTTCTATTGTTGGCTGGGCTTCCAACTTTTCTTGTGTTATGCACAATGAGCATGGCTGATGCGCGGCCCGTGAGCTGAACCAGGTGGAGCACGTATATGCATAGTGGAGATTTCTTTGTGGGGTTCGATGCTTCAAGGAGGTTGATTATTGTTGGGACATTCCTAGGGGTGTGGATGCAGACCAATACTCTTAGCTCTGCATCAGGTTTTGACTGTTCAATTGTTCTTCGCTTGTATGTGACTAATCTCCGTGCTGGCTTGTGGATTAGTGTTACAGCAGGTGTGATGATAGCAGTTGTGATCACAGTGGTGATCACCATCATTGCAAATGCCTCCTCATTTAGAACCTGCAATAGAGGATTATGGATGGATCATGTCATGCTCATTGATGGACTGAGATAGAGAGTAGTAGTAGTAGTATATTACCTTCTGGTCCTTCCCCACATTGAGGATGATCATTTCAATAAGGCCTTTGGTGTTAGTGAGAAAACCAAGAGCAAGTCCTTCGTGAAGAGGCATTTTGTATAGAGTTGTTACAATCAGTGTACCGATTATCTTCCCGGCACAGGCAAGAAGAGTCACAGCTACCACAAGTCCCCAGGTGGAGGGTCCGCCAATGGTCGCTATATTAGTCTTGAGGCCACTAATGGCAAAGAAGAGTGGCAACAAGAGCCCTGAAACAAAGTCCTCGAGTTTTTCTACAAGAGTAACACCAAGTGGTCCATTTGGGATAACCAGACCAAAAATGAATGCTCCGAATATAGAATGTGTTCCAAGGGCATCTGTTATGAAGGCAGAGAGCATAACGCCAGTGAGAATCAGGCATAGTTCACACTCATTGAAGCTCTCTCCCTCTGTGGTGCGCTGAATCATCCAGAAAATGGCTGGTCTTACAACGTAAATGCAGAGCAGAACAAAGACTACGGTTGATGCTATCACACAGAAGGAAGCCACTGGAGATACATTGTTCTCAGCCAAAGTAATGGCTATGACCAAGAGGATCCAAGCGCATATGTCATTGACCAGAGCAGAAGACAAGGCCAACCTGCCAACCTCTGTGTTAACGAGTTTGAGCTCTGCTAGGATGCGAGCCAGCACAGGGAAAGAAGTGACAGAGAGAGCAACACCAAGGAAGAGGATGAAAGTGCCTTGGTTGAGATGTTCACTATCATCAGCGAGGATGAAGGAAAAACCAGCACCAATACTAAAAGGCAAGATCATGCCAGCAATGCCGATGACTATGGCTTTTCTTCCTGTTTGCTGTATTACTGAAATGTTCATCTCCACCCCAACAAGGAACAAGAAGAAGACCAGCCCCAGATTTGCCATTGTTTCAAGCACCATTACGCTTCTTTGTGGGAACAGAGTATCTCCAAATGAAGAAATCCTTCCAAGCACAGACGGGCCTAATAAAATTCCACCCTGTAACCAACATCAGAGGAGTTGGTTCGAATGTGTTGTTGGTAAGTGTATATTGAAATGTTGGAATCATCATTAGATATTTACACATTCGTGTTAGTTCTTGATAAGGTGAACTTACCAAGATCTCGGATATGACGCGAGGTTGGCGAAAGGGCTTGAGTATGATAAAAAAGAGACGGGTGATAACCACAACCAATATCAATTGTATGATGAAGAGAGGAAGGGCGTAATCCAAAGGGTTGTCACCTTGCCACACACCATCTGTGCTTATCATTTTCGGTGAATAGCATACAATTGATTCGTCGGACTTGTTGGACGCCATATACGCATCTGTTTCTGCAGCGAGCTCTGTCATTTTGTCCTATAGCTTCTTCCTTCAAAATGTTGGTGTTAAGGTTCCTTTGCTCTGTTGCCTCCATGCACAAGCCGCCCGAGGATGAGGTTAGAGCACTGTGATCCAAATCTTGTTGCAGAATGACATGGGAAAAGTTGGAAAATGGTTGTTTTCTTTGTTTCTGCATCTTAGTGGATTGAAGATAGGCGATAGATGAATCACGAAAATCAATGGCTGTCCATCCTTGGAGAACTCTACGCTCTTTGTGGCCTGCAATAGCTATAGAGGTCTCTATTTTAGGAAAATCATTACAGGCTTCCCACACGTTTCTTGCTTGACTCTTTTTCTTCTCCACAATTTTGCAAGAGTGATGTCTCAGTTTTAGCCTGAAATAGAAAACAACACAATGTGGCTTCAAATGTTCTGTTACTGAAGATGGTGGTGGTGGTGGTGGATTGCCCGTGGATGGACGGGATGGCTAACGCTGATGACGGCATGGAGCCCTAGGGGAGGGAGAGAGAGCCGCCATATATCCACAGTGCGTTTTATTCATTTTTGTTATTTATTATCGAAATAGAGTACACCTGACTTTTTTTCTTCTGAAATTTATTTTAGTTGAGTGAATTATTTAAAAAAAATGATTATAGTGATATGAGAAATGTAGTGTGCTTTAGTGATTATTTTTTTCCCATAAATTATTATGAATGATTTGCGTGAATAATAGCAATAATTAGTTTTTGGTTATATATTATATTGTCATTTTTAATTTTACGCGAGAAGATGGAGTGGTCTTGATCACAAGAAACCTAAATTGGTTAATAGAGATGCTAAAATTGACTAATAATAACACTTTATATCTTTAAATTTTGATCAAAGATAAGATACTAAAACATGTAACATGTATGCATTAACAGTCTTAGACTTGTCAGTGAGTTGCTGTTGAGGCTAGGGTTTTTCCATTGTCGTCTTTGTTCTTTGCCTCCTTCCAAGCCACGTCGTCTGCACCCTTTCAAATCGTTGTCATGCCCACTCCCGTAGGATTCAAGCCTCTTTCCCCCTCGTCGGGGAGTCTGTGCACCATCAAGCCTCTTTTCTTCTCCACCCAGTTCCTCTACCGCAATCTGATGACGCATCTGCTCCATGGTCAACCACTCAGACCATCCTCTCCGCCAGCCATTTGCCGCCCCCACTGCTACTCGGGGCTTCCCCGATCTCTTCTCGGGCCATTTCCAACACCCATCGACAACATGCAACTACATGGACGTCTGCAACCATAGATCACGTGGCCGTTCACGGGAAAAAATGGGCATCTCGAGGGCGAGCATAAGACTGGAACCTCTGCTATTGGACGCCCTATCGGATTCGATTGCGGTTGAGACCATCCAGGGTTATTTCAAGGTGTTCTCGTTGGCGGATGAAGATGACAACGAGGATGTGGTGGTGATGGTCCCTGCAGAGTCCGTACTGGCGACAACGAACATAAGGTACTGCTTTGCTATGGCCAGATGGATAATGGCGGGTGTTTCCTGTAATCCGCGGCACCTTTGTGGGGTCATGGTACAACGTCAGAAGGTGAGGGGACTGGAGATCAAGGCATGTCCAGGGAGGTGGTGGCCTTCTGTTTCCCAACCAGCACGACGATGGAGGACATCCGACACCGTGGCCCATGGGGATTCATTGACTACATGCTGATCCTGGTTCCCCTACTCCCGTGCGTGCAACAAAGAGAGATCCCGTTCCAGTTTATGGAGATCAGAGTCCAGACATTCAATGTGTCGGGAGATGCTTAGATGGATGCCATCCGTTCACTCCTCGCGAACACCCTGGGAACCGAGGTCCTCTTGGCGCCAATACCCCCCGTCGGCGATGAGACGAATACCTATGGTTCTGGGTTAGTCTGGACATTGATAGGCCCCTCCGACGACGGATCCATCTTTGTTTCTTAGGCCATAGAGAGCCCACGGACATCGACCTCCAATACGAGCGATGAAGGAATGGACAAGGTCACAAAGACCTGTGACTTGGCTAACAAGGCTCATAAGGACTCGCCCGGGGAGGGGGAGGGATATCAACCAAATTCCCCTCGAAGTCGTAAACGGTTGTGGCCAGCCAGTATGAACCACTCATATGAGAGAAGGGAGCCCAACCAATCACCTGGGCCATACCATCAACTGACAGGAAAACAGTAAGGGCTTTGGGAGCAGACGGGAGGATTGGCCACGAAGAAGCCCACCAAATGAAGAAAACCGAAGGGGCAAGGAAAGACGGCTAGTACTACACCTGGACTAGAGGACTGAAGCGGGCCCTTGATCTGTCCGGCTTCACCACAACGGCCCACCCACTGCAGGGAGATATGAAAGACTGTTTCCTCTAGGCAAACAACTCTGCCATGACCCATGAGTTTGCTAGAAAACCTTCTTGAAAGCCGAGATTTTAAATTTGAACAAAATCGGTGACAAATTGTGTTTTCGAATAATCAGAGTATTCGTTTTGAGGCATCAGACCATGTTCCATTCGATCAACCGTGACCACCATCGTTATCAAGCTTCGAAAGATAAGGATTGTGCTCGACTCGTATACAAAAACAAGTGACACTTCGAGCATAAATCTGTTGATAACGAATCCAAATCGAGCATTAATCCAATCAACCTCCAACAACTCGGCTTATTTATTATAGTGTTGGATAGTGAGAGACATGAGACATGAAAGACAAGTATAACGTTGACTCCAACTTTAATTTGAATTTTGATACTTATAGATTATAGATGAGTGTATTATTCATTTAATATACACAACTACTCAACTCAATTATTGACTGGTATAAGCTGGAATCAATATTATGACATAGGCAGCCTAAAGAGGCACATCTTTGGGGTAATCCTGCGGATATCTTGTGATGGTCTCTCTGAGAAGTCTTTCCTGCTCTTCAAGATTGGACGACGGAATGTCATATACGTCCGTGAACAGATCCGCCACCGGAGGCTTCACAACCTTCTCCGCCACTTTAATCGCATCTAATACCTGTAACCAAACAATCCAATATATAGTCAACAATCAATAACCATCACTAGTCACTAGATATAATAATAATAAAACACTTGAGTTTGACAGCAGATGTTACCCGGTGCCTCACATTGCTTCTAATCTCCAACTCAGCGTCGCTGCTCCACCAAGCATTGCTTTCCATCCATTTTCTGAATCTTGCTACCGGATCTCTCGCCACCCTCCAGTGCTCGATTTCATCTACCGCCCGATATTTGGTCGAATCATCTGATGTCGAATGGTGTGACACGCGATATGTTAAGGCCTGCAAGTCAAAAAAGATTCACCAAACACAAATCATCTGACGTCGAATGGTGTCACACTTGATATGTTAAGGCCTGCGAGTCAAAAACTCAAATACACTGGACATTTGCATATGAACAGGAGACCAGGTGGAGGTGATAAACGGACTGTGGGTAAAACCGGCTCTGATATCATGTTAAAGCCCAATATAATCCTAAAACGGATGGGTGGAAGTATCAATATGCTTATCAAGTGTTTAATTCATCCATATACATTTTTGTGTGAGACTTATACTTCAACACGTGTTGTCGTTTTACCTCAATCAAGATGGGTCTTTGCTCTTTGATTGCCGCAGTCCGCGCAGCCTGAACTGCACCATAGACCGCGAGAGCATCGTTACCATCGACTCTAATGCTTCGAATTCCATAGGCTTGGCCTTTCACAACAATACCGTCGCCTGCAAAGCAAAATCAAGCATCAAGCCTGATAGCCATTTTCACAGAAAGAGACATAAAATAAATTGATTACTACTTCGAAACTGGTCTGAAATCGGGGTACTGATAGCCCATCCATTGTTGCGACAGATGAAAACAACCGGCACTTCCATAACAGCAGCAAAGTTCAAAGCAGCATGGAAATCACCCTGCCAATACCATATATGTTAGAATATAACTATAATTAAGCCTTCAACTATCAGCTTGAGCTTTTAGTTGAGTTGGTCCTGATATCATAGCTTAACTAAAAGTAACCACTCGTTTCAAACGACCCTCTGTAACATTTCTCTCTTCTTGTATCGTACCTCACTCGCGGCACCTTCACCGAAGTAAGCAACTGCACAAGCATCTTTCTCCTCCATTTTCAATGAATATGCAGCACCAACTGCTTGGATAATCTGAGTCCTGCACAACAACAACTATTTCATTTCTGTCTACTATAAACGACTCATTTTATGTATATATATCTTACGCGAGTGGCGATGATATAGTGACGAAATTGAGCTCTTTGGATCCGTAATGAACAGGCATCTGCCTTCCCTTCCCATGATCACCTTCGTTGCCAAACAACTGGTTTGCAAACTGTTCAATAGTAAAACCGCGCCACAGCAGAACTCCGGACTCCCTGTACTGCATGAACAAGTAATATTAGAAGACCAACTCAACTAAAAGCTATAACGGCCCAGTTTATAGTTATATAAACTGGTCAACGATAAAAACCTAAAATCAGGATTTGGTATTGTAAGTAACCTGAGAGAAGATAATGTCATCGATGGCGAGAGCTGCAGCTGATGCGATGTTGATGGCCTCTTCTCCGTTTGTAGTCAGGTAAAACGAAAGTCTGCCTTGCCTTTGCAGCTCGTAGAAGATTGTGTCCATAGTTTGAAGCATCACCATGTGCTTGTACATCTTCTCACCAACTTCTTTACCAACCTAATTAGATTGAGAGACAAGTCCAAAGGGATCGACCCAAGTTGGTGAGTGATACTGTTTGACCAAATTCGAGTGTTTGACCAGTTGAACAAACAAGCGCCCGTACCTGTATTAAGTTGTTATGTGACACTGGTTGGCCATGGTCGTCAAGCACCCGGTAGCATTGTACACGCTCCTCCAAGGATTCAGGTATGAAACTCAGTTCAGAGGTGAATTTGACCTTCCCACCAGGAAAATCCAAGGTCTGCTCAAAAGGGTACCCATTGGTTAATTCATTTTTTTTTAATTATCTGGCGAAGGTTACATGTAAATTTTTATAATGAGAAAATTTCAATATAATATCCTGTAAAATATTTATTTGTAATATAATACCCGAGATTGTTTTTTTTTGTAATATAATACTCTGTCAAACATTTATTTTCAGTTTAATATCTAACTGTTACTTTGCTGTTATTTTTCTATCCAAAGAGTGTAAAAATTCCAAAATACCCCTCACTAACAATCATATTTTCAAAAGCATGTCATTGATTCTTTAAACCATGAAATTTGAAAAATATAAAAATTATCCTTCATTTATCTTTAAATTTTCAAAATTTTCCATCAAAATCATTCTTTTTAAAAAATATCAGAATTTTTATAATTTTTTTTGTAAAAATCAGATTTGACATCCAAAAGTATTTTTTAAAAAATCAGATTTTATAAGAGTATTATTGGTATTTTGAAAAAATTAAAGAGTGTTTGACTATTTTCTAAGTACTATTGGTATTTTGAGAAAAAAATAAGAATTGTGTTTCGCCCATGACCACCTTCCATCCAAAATTGAAAGGAAAGGTAATGATGGATACTAAAATGAAAACAAATATTTATCAGGATAATATATTGTAAAAAGCGGTCTCAAATATTGTATTACAAATAAATATTTATCTAGATGTTATATCGAAATTTTCTATTTTTTTTGCTTTGCTATTGTTGAGTCAATGTGGGTTTCATAATTCAACTGTTGCAAATGACAGTAGCAAACAGAAACTGTTCATAAAAGTCACCCAAATCAACACAAACTGAAACATATGCAGTAATTGAATGGGAGAAGAATAGCAATACCTGATCATCGTCGGCAACATCGTCAACGGCGTCGAGTTGGCTTAGGGCTGTGATCGATCCGAAACGGCGAAAAGAGAAAAGGGAAGCTCTGTAGGTGGAGTTCGAAACCGGGTTGCTGAAACGAGCACACGGAGCTGTGAATGAAGCTCCGTGATCAGTAGCTGTGGAGCTCCACGTCCCCAGAAGACCCAACTTGGACTTGACCCGACCCACAACGTCCCTTGATTTTCTGAGGCACAGAGCCATGGTCGAAATGGGTTTAAATCAGGTGCCGGATTGAATGGGTTTTCAGAGAATGCGATAATGGAAATGAAGACATACATATATATTGCAGAGGATGGAGACGAAGGTATAAGAACGTGATTAAGTCACATTGTCCCTCATTTTTTAAAAGTATTTTTCGTTTAATTATTTTTATTTTTTAATCGTAGTGTGGGAAATAGTTTAATCATATTTAAGTCATTGAAGGTAGGTTTGTAAACAAGCTGAGTTTTAACGGCCTAATTCGCATACTATTAGTTTAATGTTCGTATCAAGCTAAACGAAATGAGATAAGCCAAAATTCGAACTCGGGTATTTATTTTTGAGCCGGTTAAACATCGATGCTACTACAACTGTGAGGAAAGTATTTTTATGCTACGAATATCACAAATACTTTATTGGGAAATTGAATGAGAGACTAATGGATAAATCACAGTATGATTGTATATAGCGAGACACACTGTTTTATAGTATTGACGATAAAATTGTTTTTTTTTTGAAATATGTAATCCCAACATCACATTTTATTACAAGCAGTCATTTACTAATAATCAAATATTCAAAACCGTAGAAGAAATTATAAATCAGAGGAGATTAAACCCAAAAGAGGGGATCATCCTTATATACCTCTAAAAAACGGGAATTTATTTCCAAAAAATGCAACAATCAACAAAACCAAACAAGGAACCACCAAAACTCTCTCGTCTCTGGAGAATATCGCCCTAGCCCTAGCCGCTATGGAGCTCTCACCTGTCACCGCCATTGCTACGCCGCCTGCAGGGTTTGCTACATGGTGCTGGCTCTGACGGCCTCACCGTCCCCGTGTCCCTGCGCCCCATCCAGTCGGTTCCCTCGAAGACCACGCTTGGTGTGGGGAATAAGTATCGGTGGGGTTGGGGGTACTCACCACCATCATCTTCAACCCTCTCCCTCGTCTCGACCCTGGCTATTCCTCCCAAGTTCTCTTTTCCGATTTCCATGGATTCGACGGGGCTTTATGCTCTACGAGGATCGTCTCCCTCTCTTCCTTTTGGAATTCTCCATCGGGAAGATCGGGTGCGACGGTCCTAGGTGCCTTCTGCTCCAAGCTTCAGGTTCCCTCCTCATTGTATGAACCCTATCCCATCTCTCCGGGTCCACTATGACCTTGCTCTGGTGCTTAGGATGGCCGGCGCACGGTCTAGGGTTCCGCCAGAGCCTTTGAGGCTTCTCCCTCCTCGTACTCCGGTGGGGATGGTTATGGATGTGACGGTGTGCTCGGCCTCCGTCTCAGTCACGAAGGTGAGGACTTGGACTCGGAGCTGGGTTCGCGACCGTTACGGAGTGCGGAGGAGTATGGTGGAGGTCTCTTCAATGTGTGTTTGTCAAAGCTGGGCGCGGAGGCAGACAAGGGACTGGATGCTTGCCGGTAGGAACGCTCCCGGGCCTGATCCGGAGATCGGTGGCCCTCTACCCCGAGTCGCGAGGGGGGTTGCTCTGGAATCCAAGGAGGATGCTGTACGGAGGGCAGTCAGGTCGGTGCCCTCGATACGATACACTCAGAGACACCTTCGGCGTATCAAAGGGTTCTACTAAGGTATACCACGGTGAGGGGGCCTCCTCCTCACGTGGGACGACATCGACCGGGGGTTCAAGCCGGAGAAGACATCGACCGGGGCAGGGAACT
>JAYMTN010000074.1:0-23001 GCA_036897425.1 Erodium trifolium
AGAACAACTGAAATAAGGACCCACCCCCTAACATCTTCCTGGAGCTAATCGGGTATTTAGATATAGGATCGATATATCGGATGTCATCGAAACTGTATCTCGTCCGATTTGTTGTCCTTCTCTGTACAATCAGCTTAATCACTTTATTTTTATATAAATACAAATGTCGTTTGTATACTAAAAAAACGATTATTAATTTTTTTTTGAGAAACAACGAGGTGATATATTATAAGCTAAAAACAATGTTTACAACGAGAAAAAAAAAATGATTATTGATAGAATACTCTGAATTATTAGCTAGCTCCACCATTAATTCTCTACACAAAAATCTATCTGACTAATTAATATTTATAAAATCTCAACCTTATACTTATAAGATATGTTACATTAGACTAGAATTTAGATTTACAAATGATTAGTATTTATATTAATCGTACCCTACGTTTTCAAAAAAAAAAAAAAAAATCGTACCCTTTAACACTCCTACACTGATAAACTATCAAATCAGACTCGAGCAAAAAGACCAAAATTCAAATCACCGAACTACACTACTCATGAGCAAGCTATTTGAAGAAGGCGAGCTAGCTTCGCTCAGCCACGAATCCTGCATAGACACCGGCGAATCCACCGTCATCATCATCTCCGTCGACGTCATGCTACTCGTCCCGATCTCCAAACTCAGCAACGCGCCCTTCTCCGCCCCCAAACTCGCCGGCGCAGCCCATCTACTAACCCTTATCGACTCCAGCTCCGCCGCCACCTCCACCATGGACGGCCTCACGTCCCTATGAAACGCAAGACACCGAAACGCAAGCTCCGCCACCTTATGTATGGAAGACAAGGTCCAGGCGTCGCCGTCGGGCTCGAGGAAGGGGTCGATGATCTCGTCCAACCGCCCCTTCCCGATCCTGTCCGTGGCAAGGTTGGCTAAATTGATTTCGTTTTGGTGGCGCGTGAAGTCCACGGCCTTCATTGAGGTTATGATCTCGACCAACACGACCCCGAAGCTGTACACGTCGCTCTTGTCCGATAAATGGAAGTTTTGGTGGTACTGAGGGTCCAGGTACCCTGGAGTCCCCTGTGGGGCGGTTGAAATGTGAGAGTGTGTTACTGATAACTCGGTCATCCCGAGCCTGGAAAGCCCGAAATCGGCCACCTTGCTCGCGAGATCATAGTCCAGGAGTATGTTACTCGACTTGACGTCCCTGTGGTAGATCGGAGGGTCGGCTGAGTGGAGGTACGCGATGGCACGCGCCGTCTCAATTGAGATATTGAGCCTGGCGGGCCAGGGGAGGCCCGTCCCCCTCTGGCCCTGCAGGTGCTGACACAGGGTCCCGTTGGGCATAAACTCGTAAACCAAGATTTGCTCGCCGTTGTCCACACAACAGCCTAAAAGGTGCACGATATGGGGGTGACTCAACGACGAGATCAGCTTGATCTCATTCTTGATCTGCTCGCCGGTGTCTCGGGGTTTGAGTCTTTTGATGGCGACCCATTCTTTGTTCCGGAGTTGTGCGGAGTAGACGGTACCGTACGCGCCGATGCCGAGCCTCTGCTTGTCGGAGAAGCCGTCGGTGGCTCTCTCTATCTCTTTGTACGGATAGATTGGTATGGTGATTCCGGTTGATTGGTGTAAGAGGTTCTTCTTATTGGTCTGTGATTTTGAAAATGCTCGTCTTCTGATGAAGTAGCATAAGAGTCCCACACTGATCATTACACAAGCACAACCTAGGATGCCTGAAAGGAGAGACCCGACATATTAGGACGAGATGGAGAAACTTGATTTAGGCCGAACGAAAAGAGAACATAATTACCTCCGACTAGAGTACCGATTCTCGATGTTCCTCCGCATTTGCCGGATATGTATTTTGATGGGCCGCAATTTGAAGAAGCTGGACGACAAAAAATATAGATCGGTTAGCGTATATATCATAAGACTAACTCAACTAAAAATTCAAGCTAATAATATCTAAAAATGGGCATGGTTCGATTAATCGAACCGAAACTCCATTTGGTACACAAAATGGATTGATTCGGTTACTCAGATCAACAATCAGACACTAACTCAGGACTTGAAAACGATAACTACCCGAGCTAACGATAGAGATAAGAAGACTTTCCATCCAAGTCCCATTATACTTGTAAAATTTATGATGTAGTCATCATAGCTTGAAATGTGAACTTGGAACAGTATGAATTGATCATATCGAGGTTGATTGTTGACAAAGTTCAAATCTCAACGAATATTTTGTTTCTATTTAAATTTGACTAAATATTCACCTAATCTAACTTGACTAGTTGTGTTTCAAACTAACCACATAATTAGGTCGTCAAGCACAACCTAGGAAGTCATGTTTTGGCAGCCTTAGTTGACAAAAATGAATTTATTCCTTTTCATCCGTAATTTCTAGTCGAATCTTTTATCCACGTTTATATTCAAGCGAATGATCCGCACAATATAAGAAAAACTATTACGAGAAAAAATAATATTCGTTTTGACAGATCGGATCAGCTCTAAATACAAAACGAATCTATTTTGATCTGTCCAACAAAAACGTTTAACCAATACCAAACAAACATATTAGGTGAAACCAGCCTGAATTTGGGGCATTATGATAGATCCTCCTATCCATATCATTGGGCATGGAAAGTGGTTCACCAAATCATATTAATAACAAATTTGTCAATTTAATCGTGTAGATGAATCAGGGTGGGTCTGATCGATTACATTATAATAAACTTATTGATATAAATATTTAGATGAATCAGATTTTAACCGATACACATAGTGTACTATCGTTTGGTAGGAAACAATGGATTACAGTTTGACTAATCATTTCAGATAACACTTGTCATTTTGTAGTGAATTTGTGGGAAATTTTTAACACATACAATAGTTTGTGGGTAATTATATTTTTCTCAGCGATAGACAATATTTTGGAGTAGATTTTGAAAGTTAACCCTAAACTAAAATGTCATTTTCAAACTTTACCATGATTGAACATCAATTAACTTGGCCACTAAGCCACTTAGAATGATGAAAATGGCTTCATTTGTGGTATTGTTGATGAATAAATATTGTTAAAAAAATTAAGATTAATAAATTTAGTATTAAGAAGGCTTGATCTAAAATTATAAATCTTTGTCTGTAATTTAAAAAAAAAATCATTTAGCCATGAACTGCTAATTAAAAGAAAATGCATAAATTTGTATTTTTTTTTTAAAATTGTAAAACTAGAAATCAAATGAACAGAGGATAGGAGAACCAACCTTTCAGGCAGCCCACGCCGGCCAAATACCCATCTCCGACGAGTCCTTCCCGGCAAATGCATCGGAACCCCTTTTCTCCGGTGACCGGCGACACAAGCTTCGTGCAATTCGCGTTGACCGAGCACCGGCAGTCTCCGTCCAGCCACCAACCGAGCTCCAGCACCTTAACATCGAGCGACACCGACGAGCTATTGAACCCGGCCAAAATCGTGGACGACAGGTACCGGCAACCGGACCCGGTCACGTTAGCCCGGTCCAGGAACCCGTCGGTCGTGTTCTCGGAGTAGCACCTCATCGTGCTATTATTCGAACCGCAACCGGATTCGAAATTGGACCGGACCGTCGTGTCCGGCATCGTGCACGGAGCCGGCCGGCTGCAGTTCTCGAACAGGATCGCGTTCCGCCACGTCGGCGCGTAGTTCCAGCCGAAGAGATGGCCCACGCTGCTCGCCGACCGGTTGCATTTGGACTCGACGGAGAGCCTGACCGTGTCCGGGGTCACGAACCGGACCGGGAACTGGCCGACCAGCGGCTGGCCGGTCGAGCTGCAATTGAGGCGGATCGGGCAGCCGGCGGAGAAGCCGAAGGGGTAGGGGAGGTGGTCCGGCGAGCCAGAGGAGCCGCAGGATTTGGAACAGATGGACGGTGACGATGATCCATGATCGGCGGCGATGATTGTGAGATTGATGATGAGGACGAAGAGTAGTTTGATTGAGATCATATTGAGAGCCAAATTAAATAAAATTGGGGTTTAATTAGATCATATGGTGAGGACTGAGGAGGTTGAGAACTTAAGGTACCATATTGCAAAATTGTTTTGATTTGGACCGTAAAAGTTAAAGGGGGAGTTGGTGAAACCACATTAGTTGCTAAACTATGGATGATGGTTTTTTTAATGCACACTTTTTCATTAATCTAATAAAAGTTTGAAATATAGGTAAATCGATTAGAAGGAGATTCCTGATAATGATTTTCTTTTTCCGATTTTTATTAAGATGAACTAATCGTAGAGGCTATTCGTTTACTCACACAAAATAATGGTTTCTGCTTAATCACACCAACTTTGTTAGATTTTTTTTTTTGCAATAATACAGTCGCCTTTATTTTTCTTTTCTAAAAAACAACCCCTAAAAGCAAAGGTGATTATATTTACTTAAAGAAAAACAATTGTATCAATACGATTTAACAGGAACAAATGTCTTCCAAACGAATGACCTTATCTTTGATTTGTCTTAATAATGATTAAATGAAATGGGTTGTTGGAATTTCCCTGTTAAATTTATCCAAATTTGAGATTTAGTGACGACTAGACCCATTTAAAATAAAAGAGAATCAATTGAAAATATAATTTTTTTATAAAAGATCCACACGATTGTCTTCTTAATTTAAAATCTCTATTTTCTCCTAAAAAACCTTGTTTTTTCCAATTTATTTATTTATTTATCGTATGGGAGTATTTTCATCAGTAAAACTTATAAAAATGTCAAATTAAAACAAAAACAAAGAAGATTGGAATAATTTACATGGTTTAAAATACATTATATGGAATTGAAAGCTTGTAGTCGTTAAACACGGAACAAATCATTGTCCGTGACCATTGACTAACGACACAACAATACGACATTCGATCGTCTTGTTATTTTGGAAGTACTCGGTGACTTATTGGCACGTACCAATAATGAATTATTTTGTTTATTTGTGTAATTTATAATATATGGAGGACATATGTGTAAATAGTCTTTTATATATAATATATATGGAGGATATATGTTCAAATAGTCCGACCCAACCCGTAGGATGTGGAGGAGGTATATGTCATGTAATGGCTCCACTTTGAATATGGAGGTGATGATGATGGCATATTAATTATTTAAATTAAATAGTCCACTGTCAATTGATTAATATATACAAAGTTGAGGAAACCCCAATAACACATTATTTTTTTCCGATCTTTATTAAGACAAATGCATTACACAATCAGGGTTATGTTAAATTTAACTGTTTATGAAAGTTTTTCTCCAAAACAACCTTTAAAGACAAAGGTGAAGGTTAGTTTTTGCAAACACAGAATGGCGACATCAGTTAGATTTAGCACAAACTGTTGTTTATTGATAATAAGTGAAAGGTGACTGTATGTTTTTGTAAAACAAAGGTGAGCGAAGAATATTTGTCTTAATAAACCCGAACTATGGTTTCTAACCTATATCCTAGGATTATCCTGAAGTAGATCTTCCTTGCTCAAATATATCTGGAGTCTCTTACAACCAGGTATGTTTCCGATAAATCTATGTTTCTGTCTCCTGAAACTCCAACTTAGTAACAGATTTATGACAAAGGTCGAGTTGAAAAACCTCAGAAAACTCTCTCAACAGAGACTTGTGTGCAATGTCAATCAATCGGCTGTCATCAGGTGCATGGTATCTCCCTGAGGCCTCGTTTAGGATCGTCTTCAAGCTTCCAACCCGACGGTTCCTTATTCCACAAGGTACTATCCAATCGAACGGTGTTAAGTCTGTAGTGACATTCAGTGCCAAGCCATGGTATGCTATCCAGCGTGATACTCGGATCCCAACAGCAGCCAGTTTATCTTCACCTGTAGGAAAGATTGAAATTGAATGATTCATGGGAAGAATGATAGGGTCATTGCAAAAAATTACCGAGGTATTAATATTTTTTTTTGCAACATATTGTCATGTTCTTTGAGTTTTTTTTTTTAAAATACCCTGAACTTGTCTTTTTGTTGCGAATTGTATAAAATAACGATTTTACCCTTACATTTAGATTTAGAAAATAATAAGTAAAAATCAAATTTTCACATCCCTTAATTTTCTTCCTCGTTCTGTACAGGGATATGAAATTTTGGATTTTTTGTCCTTTGATTATTATTTTTATATTTTATATTTTCAAGGGTAAAATCATCATTTTGAAACAAATTTATACAAAACGTCAATTTCAAGGCACTTTTTTACAATTAACAAAGAAGATGACTACAGGTTGCAAAAAGTGAATACATCAGGGTACGTTCTTGCGATTATCCCAAGAATGATAATATTTGATCTATGTTTAGATTTCTGAAAAAGATAACTTCAACAGTCATCTAAATATTTATCAGGTAACTATGAATTGATTCACAACGTAACACGGAGCTAATCGCAGATGTCGATTATTTTTTGTCTATTTGGGTAATATAAGAACGGGATAATTGCAAAAAAATACCATGTGTTATTCAAAGCATATCCCTCTTCTTTGATAATAGCAACAAGTGTATATTTTATAATTCTAATCTTATTTTAAATATCCATTCAGTGATTTCAAGATGTAGACAGAGTAGAAAGCAAGAGACGTATAAACAAACTATCGAAAAGGTAGATGAAGAATGAGAAAGCATACCAACCCAAACGCCAGTTAGACCCTCAACCCGGGAAGCCTTGATTGAAAATGTGGACGAAAGCACACGAATGACCACCTCCTCAAGCATCCTGAGGTACCAATGAAGATCCATCTTGTGATTTCGGAGATTGATAATAGGATACATAACTAGCTACAGTTAACACAAGCAATATGGTTAGGCTTACAACACTAAAGGTCTAGAATCATCCTGAAAACTACTCATTGAACAATGGGTTAATTACGTTTACCTACACTAACTTATACACGTATTACGCATGCACACACTAACGTTTGAAAATTACGGATACCTACAGTAACCTTTATATATTTTCTAGATTTTAACAGATACCTACACTAACCTATCTATTAAAATTGCAGATGCATACACTAACCTACATACCAATTACCAAATCTAAAGGTTAGGGTAGGTATGTGTAATTTCCAAAGGTAAGTGTGTGCATGTGTAATACATGTATCCGTTAGTGTAGGTAAACATAATTAACCCTTGAACAATTTGTGCTACACAATTGAACAATTTGTTTGTATCGAACAACATGAAAGTCTCATTGTAGTCCTTTTTTTGGGTTCATTTAGGTTCTGTTTTCACATTCAGATTCACAATTCCATCCTCAGATTAATAT
Source organism: Erodium trifolium (assembly GCA_036897425.1). NCBI lineage: Eukaryota > Viridiplantae > Streptophyta > Magnoliopsida > Geraniales > Geraniaceae > Erodium > Erodium trifolium. Next base: position 7,302 of record JAYMTN010000074.1, read on the forward strand.
TCCGAAAGTATATAAGAAACCCCAAACGAAAGTATGATTTCAAAACTTCAAAATTAGTAACAACCATCCAATTTTCTGATGCATATAGACCAGTTCCAAAGCATCAAACCGATCACAGACACCAAGTGTGCACAAGTTCAGATTGTTAGGCACCTTCCAAAACAAAGACATCAAGATAATTCCACTGAATCGGCAAGAAATATAACACAACAACAAGACAAGTTTATCCTATACAATTGAACAAATTGTTCGTATCGAATAACATGAAAGTCATTTGTATCCCTTCTGAGTGTTCATTTCAATTCAGTTTTCACATTCAGATTAACATTCCATATGTATATCAGAATACCTGAATGCAAGTATGATTCCAAAACTTCAAATTTGGTAATACCCACCATTTACTAGTGCATATAAACCAGATCCAAAGCAATAAAAAACCAAACTTGAACCAAAATTCATACTTAACACAAGTAAGTATACCTGACCAGGCCCATGGTAGGTGACTTCCCCACCACGCTCGGTTCGATGAACATCATAAGGAGCTTCCTTCAAGTCAAAATTCAGATACTCCTCGGAGCTTCCCGTACCCAAAGTATACACAGGGTGGTGTTGCAAGACAATCACCGAATCAGGACAGTCTTCACCATTGTCAATCAATGCCTTCTTCTCTCTCACAATCGACTTTTGCCAGGACCATGCCGCGCTGTACGGGACGAGCTCGCCATACAAATCAAAACACTCACACCTTCAGAAGGAAACAAACAGGTGAATCAATGTCTACCCAATGCACGCTTTGTGTTCGACGAAATGCCAACGAGGGAGGAACTCACCCTCTCTTAGCTTCGCCGGCCGTCGAGTTGGATTCCGAGCAGCTGAGATCTCCGACACTGCTGAATCTGGAAATTATCTTGTGAGCGCGAGGCTTAGCCGAATGAATCGGAGCTGGGCGCGTTGGGATGGAGACTAAACAGTTCGTCGCCGTCAAAATCATAGCTCGATTCGGTCAGCAGCCTTGAGACGAATCTGGGTGAAGAAGTTCGAGTTCTGAATTCCAAATTCTTGAGGTCGCGAGTTGATTTGACGAGTAATCGATGTTCATTGCTCGGTGGATCAACCAAAATGTAAGAGTGACGGAGTAATCGAAGGTTAAAATTATCCCTGTTTGGAGCTTAAAATCTGAAACGAAGTTTTGAGTCCTACCGCTTTTGGATATGACAATTCGGTTTGGATTTTTTTTTCCAGGTCAAGACTCTGAAGCTTGACCTTCTCCCATGGATTCGCTGGCGTCTGGAGGTTGAAGAAGGTAACGCACGGCTGGAGAAAAAGGCAAAATGGTTTTGTGTATTTTTATTTGGGCCCAAAAAAGAAGGAAAAAGAAAATCATAAATCTGAATAATATAATATTTGATCGGTAAAATTTTGTGACCGATAAATAAAAATAGTAAATAATTTTTTATAAAATATACCGTGGCACCTAAAAAAAATATCTTTCTTTTTAGGAAAAAAATATTGTTGGATTTTATATATCACTCGGTGAAGACATACAAACGATTCTTCACAACTTATAACCTTTGATTGCACAAGCACTACAATAAATATTATCTTGGATAAGTGAAAAATTAAACATGTACGTACTTTTTTAAGAAAGCTAAAATATTATTACTCAGAATCAGATGCCGACTAATGACCTCAACAAAACAATTTAGATCCCATACAAAGTCCACATAGCTAAAAGCGGAGACAACAGCTTCTCCGTCTTGGATATAGCGAGTACTACTCCCAAACAATCCATTTCGATCTCGTATCCACTGCGAAGCTGCCCTAACCGACAACGCTCGATCAACCATCAACTCCTGCTCCCGGAGGCCTGGAAACACCACATGCGGCCTTTCCCAACCCGTTGCGGCAAATCAAATACCCATATACTATCATTCGCAGTTAATCATACATTCTACATTCTTACTTACCAAAGTAACCAATTCATTATGATGGCATAGTATTACGGGATAACGTCTCGATATCAAACGAAAGGTCATGTTTTGACAAACGAAATCTTGCTATGGTCGATCTGCGGAGTTCGCGACACGGATGGACAAGATGAAACCACGTTGGCGATCTACATCTCCCCGATGGAAGTCTCGTTCAGCCGTCGACCTCTACTAGATTTGTGGTGCATGACGGACCACATGTACATCTCTCCCGAATACCGATTTAGCCTGTTAACAAACTAGTGGTTGACCAAGATATAGCCGATCCAATGAAATTACAACAAACAAGGTGTATATGTTTGCAATGGTAAAGCGGTCCCCTTAATAATACAAGGTTGTGAACAATACATAATATGTTTAATTATCTTTAGTACCCCTTATGTATTAGAAACACTCCTTTAGTACCCCTTACGTATTGGTAAGAAATTTTGATGATTCGTGACCGATACATAAGGGGTGTTAAATGATCTATGACCAATTCATAAGGGATACTAAATGTGTGTTACCAAAATGTAAGGACTCTTATTGAACTTTATAAAACCTTAAGATACTAAAGGTGTGTTGCCAAAACGTAAGGACTCTTATTGAACGTTATAAAACCTTGAGATACTAAAAGTGTGTTACCAATTCAAAAGGAGTACAAAAGGTAATTAACCCCACATAATACATAGTAGAAAGTCGAAATTACCCCTGAATTGAAACAATTATTTTGGTAAATATGGACAAATAAGCACAAACAACAGCATCAAATAAATGATACAACACAAGTTTCCTTCTAATGGCTTCAACAAAAGGATATGTACTTTGTGCAATAAATCAAATTACAAGTCTACAATGCCTCCAAACCAAAAAATGATCCGGCACAGAAGGAGCTAACTCTTGAGATCATACAACACTGAGTCGTTTTTTATTTTACCTTTTTACATGGAAGCCAGAAGATCCCTCATCTCTGAGGCTCCGGGTACGTTCTCGGTCGGGTAAATCTTGGCCACGAGCTGTGCAAAACTTTCGTACTTGTCCAGGAACTCTTTCTGTTCAAAATTAGTCTCAGATCAGAATATTACTCTACAAAACACGTGAATCGAGTGCACTGCAAGAAGTGAATACCTGAGGGTACTTTTTTGCAATTATTCCTATTTAAAACAAGACAAACTTAGCTTAGACCTGTAAAGCTTCCTTTTCTATTAATTTAAATTCTCACCACTATTTACTTATTTTATTGAGAGATTGCTTCGAAATACTCTTTTGAATCGACCATAAAGGTTCTAAAAATACCTTTAGAACCGACCAATTACAGGAGGTAAAATGACTATAACAAAGAACAGAAGAGTGTGTTTCTTGACTCAAATGAATCTTGAGGATAAACAAGAAGTTCGGGTCACAGCTGTTTTCAAACAAAAGGGTTTGCCAAAAGGTAGTTTTCCGTAAGTGGACGATTCAAAAGGGTAGTTTTAAGCAATAATCCTTTTTTTTAAGACATCAAAAGTTCAGGCTCTTTGTTTGAGGACCCTCAGTCTTGTCCTGCCCGATACAGTTCCAATAGACTTAACTTAACCTTTTCCTTAATCAAGCTGGTAGAGTCTTACGAAAGACACATACTTTTTAGGGGAAATGACAGTTCAATATCTCGAATCATGCACATTTTACAAATCACTACCCTGGATTACCACTTAATTACATCGTCACTAGAAAATTCAGGGTAGTGATTTGTAAAATTCAGGTAGTACAGTGTTACACTTTGATAGCTCAGGGTAGTAAATTACTATTTCACCTACTTTTTACTACCATCATGTAACTACAATATTATGAGGTTCCCATAATTCTTCCCTTTAATCAGGTTTCTATTATCTCAAAATATTACATCCATTTCTTTTTATTTTGCCACAGGAATTAAAATAGATCACCAAGGTCTCAACATTTTGCCACAGAATAAATTGAGCTCACCTTGCATTTGTCCCATAAAGAAGGCAGGAGTTCCTCTGAAGTCAAGTTCTTCTGTAATTTCTTGTACATTGCAGCAATGGACTTGTCAACCTTTACAGGAAAGTCAAAGTGCATTTTATCATAAATGTCCGATGAGGGGAATATTCGGCACAAAACATTGAAATACTAGAGATGACTTTTCTATCTAATATTATCTTACCCCAGATAAACTGGTCTTCAACACCTTCCGAAGATCATTTTTTGATAATCCAAGTTGGAATGGAATCTGAAATTTGCAAGTATGAGATCTATGACATCAGCCAGCAAAGAAGACTCAGAACGTAACACTGTACTTTTCATGTTCAACTTCAGATAAAAACTCCATAAATTTGTGTAAAGGAGGTTTGCTATTAAAAAAATCATATATAGAATATTATTTCAAAAGAATATAAGGATAACAGGGGAAACTATCAGATGATAAAATAGGATAATGTTTCATCCAAGGTTCTAAAACTCGGGAATGGCCAAAACTAGGCGAGCAATAAATAAAGATCTTTTGACTAATCGGGGAGAAATCGAGGAGATATCGGGAAAAACTTGTTTTGTATTAAAAATACATATTAATATATAATACATATAATAAAGGCAAAATATAGCAATAGTTTAATAAAATAAGATAGTTTCAAACACATTTTAATTCACGTTATGTGAAATTGAATGGTATTTGAAAAGTGAATTGGACTCGTTATTGATTATCTCTTATTGAGTTCACGCTATGCAAAGATCTTCAAGCAATAATTTTCATATACACTTCAAAAATTGTATAGGAAAAATAGTTGGCCGAGTTTGATCGGTTAAGTTTCACCAAGTTCTCTGGAAGATGTCGGGATCTTTAGAACACTGGTTTTATCATTTTACAAGACACTAACCTCTTCTGGGGAGATTGTGTACATCAGATCCTCAATTCTTCGGGCAAACTGGAAAAGCCGCTCAAATTGCTGCAAGTGAAAAAGGTTGAGAATGTGGATCTTCACATCATAGTCTAAGAAATATACATCAAGCGGAAAAAAACCACCATATACCCAGAATTTTTAAATTAATATTCATGAGAAGAAAAACTAAGCAATGAAGGTACAATACTTACAGCATATATAATCATGCTGATGTGTCGTGTGCAGGCTTGTTCATAAGATTCACTAGCCTGGTGATAGAATTTTGCTAAAGTGGGCACAACGTTGGCTAGGTCATACAAACTGCAACAAATCAGTAATATGAGCAAAATAAGAGACATGTTTTTGTTTTTATGCTTCAGAAATCAATATGAGGATTGAAGTGTCACAGCCGTGGATAATTGCAACAAGAGAAAAAGGCAGTACCTGTTTTGAAATGCAGCATAGTTCTCTAAAAGAAAAATATCAGAATATTTTTGGTCTGTTTGAGAAATTTTCTCTAGAGTCGCAAACATTATGCTCACCTGTCAAAGAATATCCTCATGTAAAAAAATAGCAGGCAAACACGGCTTCATTTCCTAAAACATAATGATGGAAATATTCTCACTCAACTACCCTTAAGTATGCACATTTCCCAATTAACTACCCCTAAGTTTAAAGAGTTTTTGACAACCCCCTAAGTTTTTCTAGTCTGAGTTTACCCCAATTCCATCAACTTTTAGGGTAAATTGAGACTAAAAAAACTTAGTTGGGTTGTCAAAAACTTTTTAAACTTAGGTAGTTGATTGATAACAATGCATACTTACAGATAGCTGAGTGAGATTTTCCCTAAGATGATATATTATTTTTCATCACCACTTCTGTTCACGTGCGCGGTCCATCCCTCAAGGACGAGGGCTACCTCTAGTAGTGTATCATAACGGGCTATAACGTAAATGACCCTCCCAAGGCCCCACAATGGTAGGAGAACTGGGCAATGGGCTGCCCTATTTTGCCTAAATCTATTCACTACAGAAACTTTACTTACAAACTTCGTGTATGCCTGATCAACTAAATCCCTGGATTGTCCTTGGATGTACTGCTCCATACGCGTAGCAAGAGTTGCAAACCTTTGCACAAGCAATGGAACAGAAAAGTTAATTATTAATTACAACATTTAACATAACGAATAGGCAGATCAAGGAGCAAGGCAGATATAAATATCTTCAAAATGCAAGTCCAAAATAAATTATACCTCGGGATGTATGGTAAGACGCCCATCTGACGAACATTTCGTTCATTTCTTTCAATTTGGTGGCAAGCTTCATCAACGAACTGTTAAAAGAGACACGAGTTAATGGATCCGGCGTTTCTGTCATTGGTTTGCCAAGTATATGTGTATATAAATTATCTCAAGAAACAACTCACACGACCAAATTGCATAGAAATTCTTGACTCCAGGTCGCCAAGTAGAAGACGAACAAATCCTGCGGCATCAGCTTTTTGTCCTGAAAGATAGCGTTCTGTGATCCCGTGCATTGATATGCAACGTAAAGGATCAATCTTATATGCCCAATCCACAACAGCATAGAAGTCTTCCTGAAGCCCAAACCACATCATTATGTTCAGCTTGTCAAAACTATGAATTTCAGTACCAAACAGTGCTTTCACAGTTACACCCATCATCTACTTTTAAGTTTTAACCAATCAAAAAAATACAATGTGTGTTTACATGAAGGGAAAATCTCATTCAGCTACCCCTAAGTTAAAAAAAAAAATTGAACAAACCCCCCAACCCAACACACAAGTTCTGTAGTCTCAATTTACCACAATTCCAACATCTTTTGGATGTGAAATGATGAAAATAGGGGTGTTTTTGTCATTTCACACCAAAAAGGTGAGAATTGTGGTAAATTGACAAAAAACTTAGGGGGTTGTCAAACTTTTAAAACTTAGAGGTGAATGATTGAGAAAAGTGCACACTTTAATGCCGAGCAAAAACTATGTTTCATGCAAGTACGTGAAAAAAAATGGACAGTGAAGATATTACTTGGATTCCATCCAGCAAATCCTGAAGAGACGCATTTAATGCCGCCAGATCAGCAGATTTTTTCCCTGGTGCAAAGTAATATAGACATCTAAATCATCAGCCATCAGTCTAAAATTGAGAAGTAATAGATTTTCATATATCACTTCAGAAACAAAAACTCGAAAGAAATGGAGCTTAACATACCAGGTTTGCTATCATTATCGTCAATGTCCATAATGCCCAAATCATCATCGTCATCACTACCATTTAATCCATTTTTGTGACCATTAGCAGCACCTCCGGGAGGAACGAGTGCTGGAACTTCGAAGCACATGAAGTGTGCAAAAAATGAACTCTGCAGTTCAGGACAAGAAAGAATATGTTTATGCAAATAAAGTCATCACTTAAACTTAGTATATGTACATAACATGGATTCTAACCTCATCTACAAGAAGTGGGATAAAAATCGTCAGCATCTTGGCATAAGCATCAGAAACACCCGAAGTGTCTGCAATAGCTGCATTTTGATTGGAACCAGCAGAAGCTTCAAGCCAGACAGTAGGATTTCTTGATGCCTTTGTACTAGCACGAAGCTCATTTGCAAATTCACGAGCCTGTAGATTCACAAGAGTAATATGGTTCTTAAATATGCCATTAACACTCGTATACCAAGAGGGAGTGAAAAAATCTCTAGCAACTGGAACAATAAAAGTATATTATTTGGTATGACCGTATGAGATATGTGATCCAAAGTTAAGGAGTACACATGTCAGTAAAAGCTTTTCTGGGGAGTAAAATTCAAAACATGTTAGATCTTGTTTCTTTTATAGTGAGCTACGAAGTACCAATCCAAACATGGGACACCACACATGTTATTCATTATTTTCAGAAAGTATGGAACACAAATATGATACGTCGGGACACATTAGTTTTTATCCAAAATATGTAACTTATATGTAATTCATAACATGTAGTCGGAATTTGCATTTCTATTAAAATTAGTTGTAACAATAAACATGTCAAGTTGCAATACAAAATGACTCTGTTACAAACTATATGTTCAATCAGGAAGTAATGTCAACAAAACTGAGTTATCAGTTTCCTAACCTCCCGTCGAAGAAGCAAGTTAAGGGAGCTACAATAAGCTTTCCTCAGTGCACCCAAGCAACTCTTATCAAGACTCTGGAAATGCAAAACAACAAGTTAAGAAATGAAATATGAACACAGCCTCCTATAAATTAATAATACAACCATCAGCTAAGTAATTAAACCTTCAAATGTTGTAAGAGTCGAGCATATGTTCTGCATTTGTACCGTAAGTCGGCATGATCAGGCCTCTTCAGTTGCCCACGCTGAGTAACACGAAGAACAAGCAATAGTTAAAATTCAGTCACCAAATCAATATTTATCATTAGAATGAAATTAAGAGAAGCTATATACCTGAGAGAAGTAGCTTTTGTCACTTATCATGAAATCTACTAAACTAGCAAAGTAATTTCTCAAGAACTCAGAAGCTCTTCTGACAAATGTAGACTTCAATTTTTCAAGCTCAGCCCGCTTCTGTTTAACCTGCAAGAGTTACATTGACTGCTTTAAAAATTTGATCCCAATAATCCAACAAACCAAAATTTTCATCTACTAATCTTCATGGAAAATATCTACAGTCTCGTGTAACATAATTCTACCCAATAAAAGCCTTGCAAGAGCCCTCAGAGGGAGGAAGCCAAACAACTGAGACGGGGCTGGTTACAAAAAACAACGCAAGTAAGAGGGACAACCCAATGGTTCTCAAGGTTTCTACTCTAAAAAACTTCCAATCAACAATTTAGCTGTACTTCATTAATCCAATAATAAAAAGATGAGTCGAGAGGTCAAATTTGATTCCAGATATAACAAAATGATTATAAATATGAATATCATAGCAATAGTAGCCCATCAATCAGCTTAGATGACATGCAGATTGACAAAGAGAGGCCTGTGGAAGCATATTCTCACATTTTTAAGTGCCGAACAGTCAAAGTAATCATTACTACAAAAAAGTCGGAAGCAATTTATAGTCTATTAAAACAACATGCTTATCAAACAATAATGAAAGTAATAAAAAAGAGAAAAACAGAGGACATACAGCTTTCATGTTTGCGTACGTAGGATCAATGTTAGGCACTTCAAGACCATGTAAAGCGCCAGCTAACCATTCACATGCTTCAATATTTTGAATCATGCATGCCTCATCAAATGAGCCTCCCGTTAAACAGGCTGCATACTATAATACATGTAACTAGTCAGAAGGAGAAAATAGGCTTAAGTTAGCAAAAAGTGTAAACATATGTGCATTCAATCTAAGTGATGTACAATGTACCTCAGAAGGGACACACAGTCGTTCAAGAAGCTTGTCAAGTTCCTCGATGAGTGCTTTGTTACTTACAGACTGTGTCTCCAAGTTATTGTTACGGGTCTCTATCTGGATATAAAAGCAAAAATGTTATGAACTAACAGAAGAAAAGGGCATCAGGCATAAGTGAGAGGGAAAAAAACCTAAGTTATCTTAGCTATCCCAAAATTTGGAATGCCAAATAGCACTTTTACGGGAGGCTAAACACTATATAAACCCTTATAAAAAAGAGACTGAAAATTCAAGTCAAATAATTAGTGGGCAAAAGGAGCTCTTACGGACTCAACAGGCTATCCCGGCAAAGATGAGTAAAAGAAAGAAAAGTTGTGTAATTATAGTACTTTTACCTACCGACTCAATGTCTTCTCTCATGTGCCTAAGTTTCACATTGAAGATACTCAACCATTCATCCATGTCATCAACACAACACAATGCCGACTCAAGCCCTTGCAAAACCTGAATGATCCACGAGTCAATAATCAATAAACAGTGAAACTTGTAACACCACCTTACAAAACTAAGTAATAGTAATAAAAGAAAACATCTAAAATGACATCTTTGTAACCACATATGACTAAATACTCAACGGTTAGTGATTGCCCAGTGCTAGGCCAGATATGTATGCTGCCGTAGGAGCAGCAAACAAACACCATTAATAGCGCCTTTTAAAGTTATGAATGGTTCTAGGGGAGAAGAAGAATAAAAGACCGCTGATGCTGCGAGCAATTTAAACTTTGGTATATTGACTGGATGTAAACCTAGATACAATAGAATGATCAGACAGACTAAGCATTGTGAAGATATGAATTATTATTGGGATACATATTAAGGATTTGACTCCCATAATAAACTGACAACTGTGTTAGTTGGTAGGTGCGGAACTTTGATCTTTAATAGACATCATATATCACTACTACTAATGGTGTATGTACATGGTAATGATATCAGTTACACGTAATCTAGGATGTAAGAACTAAATTGCTCAAGGATCAACTAGGGAGAGGAAAAGGGATAGAGTGCACAATAAAATGAATACACGTGGTAAGAAACTGTAGCAGTAGAGCAAGGTCATCAAACTCATACATATACATAAAAATAAAGAAAAAAATTACCTCATCAACCATTGGTTCACTTTCCACAATGGCATGCACATTTGCCGCTTCCAAAGCAAGAAGCTCTCTCTTTAACCTTTCAGAAAATGCCTCTGCTTCACCTATGTCCATGACATAACTGCACGACATACGCAAAGCCATCATAACAGGATTAAGGTCTTAACAAAATAATTAGTGGTGTGCAACAATATGAAATGCCAATTGTAGCTAGTAGGAGGTGAATTGACGCTTTTCAACTCTTGATCAGCCTTACTTACACACATTTGTATATGGTACAAACCATTTACCATGCAAAATGAAAATTTTAGTCAACATTCATGTCAACCATATCCTAAACATGAGAAAATAGGCTTGCTATAATCTTCTTATTATGAAATGAAACCATAAATTTGCATCCAAGAAAGAAGAGGGATGAAATATTAGACATTAGGTTGCTTAGAATTTAACAACAGGTAAATGTCATGAATGATACTTCTCACTTCTTATGTTGCTGCTTCTACAATCAACTATGACCACTAATCAAATGATAAAATTCCATATAGTACTAATGAGATCAGAATGGTTAATTGTGTGAGAAAATGTTAATTCATATATACAGCCAACTACAACTATTTAGGATGAACTACAGCTGCATAATTCAAAATTTAAAACCAAATAAATAAAAAACACATCAACCCACAACATCATCGACCTCCAACCGCCAATTAGCTTACAAGTGATTTCAATAGCTAAAGTGAAAATAAGCTATGAGAATTTTATCTCTAATCATTTTATTTCCATAGAAAATTCGTCCCACTGTAGTCTTATTTTTTGCTTAATTTGTCTTAACCTTATCGAAGAGCTTTCACATAAAGAACATAAACAACACATACGTGCCCAAAAGAGCCTCCATGTCTTCTTCCTCGGCTTGAGACACAAGGTCTTTCTCAACTGTCATTTTAAGGTCGCGTTCAGTCACTTCAGATGTAACAGGCCCAGCTTGCAGATTCCTCTTATTTGGGACAGTGGGTGTATTTTCCTGTAACAAATTGTGAATAGAAGGCAAAAGCAATGTACAAGATATAAGATAGATGATTACTTCATCAAGAAGATTCTAAACAAAATAATAGTGCAAAACAAGAACGCAAGTATTACAAAAGAAAGGTAATGCAGATACCATATAAAACTAAGTTACTTGACATTCAAACAAAAATGTATGTTTGATACCTTCATTCATCAAGGTTTTATGTTATTGAGGTAAAAGAAGAAGTACAAAAGTTTTGTATGCATATTTTCACTACAAGAGGATCTCTGGGAGAGATGGTGAACACTATGGTTATTCAAAGAAATGTTTCATTTATGAAAACTGTGACATAAAATTAATGAATGAACAGATATTTAGACAGTATCAATATAAAAAGTTTAAATATAACCAAAGAAGGTATATAATTTCAAGGTGGAAAGAAAATAAGAACTGTCGCATTTTACCTTTGCCCAGAGGGCCATCTCTACAATATCTATGCCAACAACTTTGGGCATTCGACCCAGTACATCTTTGCAAATGTTAAAGATGGAAAGTAGAAGCCGATTCCTGCAAAATATATTAGAATGTATGAGAAACATTCTACTTTCATGAAGTTACACTGAAGGAAAAAAAAAAACTAACAATATCGTAGTGGGAACTTTCAACTACATGCTACTTTCATGAAGTTACCTGTCATCAACATTGCGCACAGTCCATTGAGGTGGAGCAACACTCTGGCTTCTGAGGTTGTCAAAACCCTATAGCACATTTCATCAGACTTTAAAGGAAAGGGGTATTTTCTTCTCTTAATTCCATATAATAGGGGCTCTTACCAGTGTAAATGTGCAACCACTAGGGTCATTAGTTACAACCTCCACTTTTGAAAGATGCTTTAGCTTGTATAACTTTGCAGGCTGTATGTCCAATAATGTTGTCAGGATCAGTCTTTTGAAGTATGAATTTTAAGCAAGTACAGTCTTCTAAAAAATCAATTACAATGTGCTACTAGTATGTGTGTAACAACTTCTAGTCGGCAGTTGAGACAGACCGTGAATATCCATAATTTACCACACAAGAACAAAAACTCTCATATCATATAAGAAATATGAGAAGGCAACCTTAGCTAAATGTGCATTAAGGACTTTTAAGCTGGTCAGATAGTAAGATGGTAGGGATATAGTATTCATACTCATTGTATTCCAACCCCTATTTGAACAAAATAGTTGTAAAATACCACTCACAAATCATAGCCAGGACGGTTTCTAATGACCAAGCTGTGCCTAGAAATACAATTTAAAAATAATAGCGCCCAGTGCACGAGGCTGCCACTATTGTGGGTTCTGGGGAGAGTATGCCATAATAGAATATGACCTAAAAATATTTCCATAAAAACGGTTTACAGGCTTAAACTTAACTAACCTAGGCAAGAAGTCATGCCAGGCAATCGAGGCCACAACTATATTTCACAGGATCTATTACATGGTTGTCGTGAAGATTCATTTCAATAGATGATATGATAGGAACCTGTGCAGTTACCTCAAGAACTCCACCAGTAGAATATTTTAAAACTCGAAGGAAAGCCGTGGTTTGATTGTCCTTCGATTGTGCTGCACGAAACAAAGGATATCACCAATGATGCATGCAAGCAAATGTCACTAATCAGTACCATGACTCAACTTATGAATTGTGAATGTACAAATACTTAAATTTCTCTGCCACTCGAAAGGCATGTTCTCTTCTCCCTTGATTTAGTTTTGATTAGATAGCTTGCAGTCGAAAAAACAACTAGATACTTCGAAAAGAGGCGGACTATATACTATATAGTGCAATAAATACAAATATAGCATGATTTCAGCATTGCTTGTCGTAAATCAAATAAGTATATAATTATTTTCTTTAAAGCCTGCTGATGACAACCTACTGCAACTAGAACATGCTCAATGAAATAAGTTAATTCCTTACATCCCACAAAAAAAATTCAAGGTATTCTAACAAAACATGACTCGCAAACTGGTCAATTCCTTCTGCTCAAGATTAACACCTATGTCAATCATGATTTCCTAATTTTCTGAAAAACAGTAAACTGTCAGCTGCCATTCCTACACTACTACAGACATCCAGACATCCCATTGTTACATTGCCCAAACACTCAAAATTGTAATTTTATCATCACCCAAGCTGTAAATCACCATTAGTAGAAAATTAAAACGTAAAACCGCCTACTCAAGCAATAAGTTCAATTCAGCTAAAACTTAAGAGTAATGTAGGGCTGTAAGCAATATTAAGTATATAATTCCATATAATTCAACAACAAATTCAGAAATACAGGAGAATTGCAAGTTTTCAAGCTACTGATCTATGTCTGCGATCTAGGTTCAGTCATGTGCACTCATTCAGAAGATTGAAATCCAACTTAGAGAGTAAACTACGTACAGCTACAGAGAGCTATTTCTTCAATAATTGCCTAAGACGATACCAAATGGAGCACGCGTTACAAAGCTTAAACTCTTTCCTCTCAACGAAATCACAAATCGATAAATCTAAACTGAATTAGAAGCAATATGAGTATTGAAAACAGTCAGAGAGGTACTTGAGATGGCGAGAACTCTGGGTTTGGCCATGCTATGACGGCCCAATTTGGATGATTTTCCCCAGATCCCGCGGCTCTTGGCGACGCGCATCGACCAGACGATCTTCTGTCTGGTGCCTTCAATGGCGGCTTCGCAGGCTCGCCGGAGCTCGTCGTCATCGGCGCTCGATTTCGCCATGATCTGATTCTGAGGTCGCTTGAAGAGGATTTAGCCTTCGGGTTTTTACCAGCTGCAGCTTCAGTTGAAGGTGAAAAGAAGAAGAAAGGAAATGAATGTTTGGGCTGGACTTGGAAACGACAGCGTTTCTGGTCAACCGGCCCGAGGAAAACGGGCCCGATATTTTCCTCCGCCTAAATAGTTGGAACTTGGAAGAAGATTTGATTACTTGATGAATCTTTGTGTGAATGTGTAGCATTTTTACAACCAAATGAAAAAAACAAAGAGACACCCTTCAAAAAATTAGGAATGGAGCAAAAAAATAACGAGGTAATCAAATTGAACCGAACTGTATAGCTTTTGAATCGTATAAACTGAATATAAACCGACGAACCGTTTCTCGTCGGTCTCACATTTAGTTTTCAATATCGAAAAATAACTAAAGGACTTTGACTCGAATCCATATATATGGTCTAATATTCTCATTAACCGAAGGTCCTACCTTAACCTTTTTGTTAGTGTATTAAAAAACGTTTGGTGATCCGCTTTGTCTGGTTATTTATCTGGCCCATTATCCATCCGTTATTCGTTATTTTTGTCATTTTGCAACATCAGACTAACAAAGTTGGAGGAAATGGGGCTAATCGTTAAACGTGGAAACATGAGTGTATGCATCAGTTAAAAAAAATGAGGGTATGTATCAGATAATCGTGTCAAGTTGCGGGTATGTAATTGTAGTTTTTTCCAAGTTTAAAAACGTTAGATGAACGACCTTATGTTTTGGTCACGTGTCTTAATAAATTGGTCACATATCATTTTACATGTCTTATGAATCGGTTACATATTATTTACATACTTTTATGAATTGATCACAAATCTTTTATATGTCATTTGAACTGACCATATATCATTTACATACCTCCAACTGTGACTAATGCTTTAAGATTTTTTTAGCATAATGTGGAACTTTTATTGATACGAAAGACAAGTTACAGGTGCATAAGGACTAGTACGAATGACACAAATGTCATAAAATAAAAAAGGTGAGATGTTGTCTTAACCTGTAGGTTTGGATTGCTCAACCCTATAAAAAAAATATTCGGCTACGCTAGGGAATAAGAGAAGAAGGCGGGCTCCTATTGTTGGGACTATGCTAAGAGATCTCGCCGTATTTCCTTACTCGACCTAACGGTCGTGGATATAGTATAGGGACATGTGTGGACTGCACATATAGTCACAGAGAAATCCAGGAGAAGGGGGGGTCGAGGGTCAGGGTTCGCACCGAACATAGAAGAGAGGAGTGTGTGACCCCACACACACTCCGTTGCATAAGGGGCCATTCATTCCCCCTGGCAAGGCTGATGCGCAAACCTCGCCTCGTCCTGCCCTGAGACATCTTGTGTCTTGGCCTTCATGTGTGGATCCCACGCCTTTAGAAGTGCATCTCCGCTGTCCAGTGTCGCGGCTGGAGTACCTGTCATTGTAACCCCTCCCAGAGAGGCCTCAGTGGTGGCCCAGGTTGGCCTACCCCGCACGAATCGCCATTGCTCCCTTTTCAGGGGAGACCGGCCTAAGGG
>JAYMTN010000075.1:0-22918 GCA_036897425.1 Erodium trifolium
CTCAACATTTGTAGCAGTGATATCTTCATGCAATTGTTTGTTGGAAATGGAAGTCGACATCGGCCTGGAAGGAGAGGCTGATACCAGTGTAACAAGGGAATCAGTATTGAGCGGCGCTGATACTCAATATAGGGTTAAGATTGTAGAAGAATTGTAGAAGAGAGAAGGAGAGAGAGAGAGAGAGAGATATGTACAGTGTAGGACAAATGAGTCATGCTCGATTCAGAGCATTCTCGAATGATAAATAGCTCCACTAAGGGCCTGGGCCGGCCAAATACAAAGCCCAACAACAATGAAACAAAGTTTAGAATTCAGAAAAACCCAAAAGTAAAAGACCCACAATTGCACATGCATTGTCCTTGCCTGAATTTGGTTCAAAATGAGTATAATCACACTAATGGCGCTATACATAATATGGTCTTATAAAGGGCTTAACCATTATATCAGGGCGAAACGATTCTTTAAAATAAAAATGCTTAACCATTTTATCAGGGCGAAACGATTCTTTAAAATAAAAATACTTTCATCTTAAAAGGGACTAGCCCCTTTTCAGTGCGAATAAATTTTATAAAATAAAAGATCTTCATCGTACATATTCATCAACTATAATAGTAGTCACGCCTAAAATATACATAACACCAAATTGGACATTAGCAAATGCCCCTACATAGTATAAGCATTATACAATGCTCTCTCTGCCACTGCAAAACTACACCAATGGGACCTTAAATCATTTCCGTAGCACAGTCAATGTATAGTAACACATCTACTTGTATTTGGCAGCACCTCCATTTTACACCAATAATATCAGCTCACAAGAGTGAGCCATAACCTTAACACTAACTCTTCTACAGTGGTTCCATTGTTCCGCTCTTGAGTCTCTCCATCCTCGCTTGGAGCCCTGATAATGCCTTCTCATCCAAGGGAAGGACCCCGCCTTGCACAGGGTTCTCTGCAGATGCAGATGGAGCCTGACTCGGTACTCCTTGAGGTATGTTGCCGTTCATGAAAACGGGACCCCTGTTCCCTGAATCGGGAGGGTTCACACCGGCTGCTGCCAATTGGATGCTCTTCATCCTTTCTCTAATTGCATCTAATGTCCCGCTAGTTACTGCATTCACCACCATGAACTCCTCTGTAAGATGGAACCAATTATCAAAGTAAGCAGAATCTAAAAGGGATTTTTTTGTAAAAGTTACCTCCAGCTGGATATCTCTCGTTTCTTTGGTCACCCATGGAGTTATCGGATGGTAGACCTCTGGAAGCTATGGCATTCATGGACCTATCAACTTCAGCATATGATGGTGGTAAATTAAAATTTGTTGGTTCGGGTTTCATGTTTATGGATTTAGCTTCGTTTAGGGAATTTGTATGTACAGGAGATAGAGGTGCAAAGTTGGGGGATGAAACTGTTGGCGGGGGATTTGACATTGGTAAACTTGACGGTGTCCTTCCAGCAGCTGCATTCTTCTCCATCTGTAATAGAATCAGCAAAAACAAATTCAGGCCAATGCAAGGATTGTGCATACAACACCCATTTCTTGAAGGGTTCAGATGGAAAAAAAATATTGAGGAATTTTTTTCAAGAACTCAACACAAAAAAACATGTTATAGCAGGGGTGAAGATCATGTACCTGTGCAAGACCATCTCTAATGTAAGTGCGGAATGCCTCGCTAGCATTTTGGAGTTGAGAAAATATATCAACCTGAAACAAATATTACCATAAACATAAATATCGAAGACAACTAAAATGCAATCATAGAAATGAAATGACCTACCTTACAATACATAGAGCGGAAAAGTAAGGTGAAAATGTAGAAAATAATACACTAGAGTCAGTCAATTATTCACCTTGGGATATAGTTGAGTAATGCGATATAGCTCATATAGACCAATTGTGCATGTTTGCTTATCGCCGATTTTCTTAAATATTGCTGCAAGTTCTTGCTGTATATAATAAACAGATTAAAAAAACATCATTGTCAATAACAGAAGATTATAAAGAATAATAATGCTAAGATGGTCCACCTATTTAAAAGGGTAACACAAAGAAGACGTAAATATAAATATCGCCATCAAGAACTTGGTATGAATTCGGTTATTTTTACGATTTAACAGGTTAGGGATTGACCTTCAATTGGGCATCTGCAGAGTGAGTCGCAGGGGATGGATTGTTAGCTGCGGAGTCTCCCCAATGAGTTTGACCAACAGGCCCAGATGGGGTCAACATTCTCGCCGCAGCTAGAGTCTGGTAAGTTGGAAGGAAAAAAAAATGGATGAATAAAAATGTTAATCAAAATGGACAAGAACATAAATTAGTGTGCCGACAAATACCTGCAGATTAAGATCAATGTAGGCAAGGATGATTGGCTGAGGTTCCATGTCTATGGGAACCATAGAAAGATGACCCTTTATTGCAGTTCCACGGAGCTTAACAAGTTCATGCAGAACAGTTTTAACCATGCGCAAGGGTTTGTCATCTGCTCCAGCTCTTTTACAAGTTCAAAAAAATGGCAAAGGGGGCAAAAAATGAGTTAACAGAGAGCAAACCAGCCAAGAAAACAATTAGATATGTTTTCTGTTACTAATGCACTCAAAAAGTAAAAAAGCTACCTTCTCCTGATTTCCTCCATACCCAACTCTTGCAGGTACACATGGATACTTTGGAGGATGCGATCAAGGTCTACATCATAGATGGTACTCTGAAGCACCTGCAGCAAAACAAAATTGTTGCATATCAGTAACTCTCAAGCATGATAGCATTCAGAAACACATTCACCAAGGGTTTCAGCGTGACAGATAGCTGTGCATTCCACAAGTAAATCAAAGGAAAGCGTGTGATGGATACAGTATATCTTCGAGTCAATAGGATAGATCAAATAAGTAGTAATAAGTTGGAATGTTTTGAGCAGCTTGTATCTCAAATAAAGTTTTACCCTCCCTATCCCAAAATAAGTAGTAATAAGTTGTAATGTTTTCAGTAGTTATCCAACACCCCGATGTTTTGACAATGGCACGAGAATCTTTCCTACTATTATCATCCAAAATCACCCTCTCTATCCCAAAATACGTCTCCACTTATAAAAAAAGTGAAGTCCAAGAATAAATGCATCTTTCTATTTTAGTTGGTTACTTAGCCATGTATTAAAGCATAAGGGGTAAAGGGTTGATAGTTAAGCACTATATATTAAATACTGAGTCTGAGTCTTACAAAATAGTCAAATTGGACACTACATTAATGTTGAATCCGAACTAATCTTGACCTATCAGTTACTTCATAATGAAGGGGCAGCAGAAAATAAGCTAATGACTAACAGAGCATATATGCAGAACATAAATATTATCAATGATGAGTGCTTACTTTTGTAAGTTTTATCAGACACTTTACAACAAGATCAGAAAACTTCTGATTTCTGACAGCAACAGTCTCATTTGATGCAGGTAGAGGCCACCTTGAAGGGTCTAAAGGCCGCAAGAGATTTATCAGAACAGCAAAAGATGAAGTTCGCTCCGCATTATCCTGCATGTCCAACCACTCTTAAGATCTGGTATACATACAGCGAATATCAAGATAATTGTAGTATGTAATAAATACAAACCAAAATCTTTAGCATCAAAACATTCAGAGCTTTAAGAAGTTGGCTGCCATCATCCATTAGAGGAACCCTTTCATCCAAAAGCCAAAGTAGAAGCTCAGTAATGAGACTGTCGAG
Source organism: Erodium trifolium (assembly GCA_036897425.1). Classification (NCBI taxonomy): domain Eukaryota; kingdom Viridiplantae; phylum Streptophyta; class Magnoliopsida; order Geraniales; family Geraniaceae; genus Erodium; species Erodium trifolium. The sequence continues at coordinate 3,715 of JAYMTN010000075.1, forward strand.
AGTACTCTCCTTAACAGCATGAGCAAGTTTCTTATTTTGAAATGTCTGCAGAGAGTAACATGTGATTAATTTGTCATCAGACAAATTAAGTGTAAATGAGGAATGAGAGCTAAAACAATTTTGCTTGAAAATTGCCTGGTAAACCAACCTGCATGAGAGTGTTAAGCACATATTTACAAGACCTTGACGAGGCTCCACTTAAACTGAAATCAAAAGTCTTTGCCACCTATATATAAAAAAAGAAAATAATAATTAGAAATTTCCAAAGAGAATAAGGAGTATAAAAATGCTTTTCAAGGCTCTATAAGAGGGAAAGAGAGAAAAAAAGTGGTTGTATTAATATATTGCCTTATTTGCTAAGCATGAAACGAGTCTATCAGCGTCTTTCACAAGCTCATCCATTACACTGCCTTCTGGATCATTCGTAGCCTGTGCCAACTCATGGCAGACAACTTTCATCCCTTCAACAGACTGCATAAAGGAAACGATTACAAGCAAGAAGACGCTTTCGAATAAAAATGAAACCAAAGGAATAAGGATACATACAGAAAAGAAAGAAAAAAAAGAGCAAGAGAGAAATCTAGCTTAGAAACTATCTAGTAAAACCATAACTGATCAAGCCTCCAAATTACTATATTGAACAAATAATAGTGATTCATTGTTACAACAAAATCTAGAAAACAAAAAAAATACACTAAACAATTTTAGATTGAAATATAATTCATTATTCATCCCTTTCTTTGTGGGGAAAGTATCATAACTAAAAAAAAAGCGTATCAACTAATGTAACATGGAATCTAGCAAAATTAAAATGGTCAGATAAAAAAAAGACAAGGCAAGATGAAAACCTGCTCAGGAGAACCATAGGATATGATATCTAGAGCTTCATTCCAATCTGTGGGGGCATTTGCGCTACCAAGTACACGTGGCATTATATTTCTGTCCATGTTAAGTTCAGAGTGCACATGGTTTTCCCTGGAATCATAACATGGATCATGTGAGAATTTTAAAAGCAGACTTCATATAACAGCGGGTTTAACTCATGGCTTTTTCTAGTTTAATTTAATGCGGACCTTCATGATTCAACAAGAACTGATAACAACAGAGCACGGAAATCTAAATTACCTTGAAAATATTGGGCCAGAAACAGATCTAGAAACTTCCCCGCTCTGCTCAGCTATATCAGGCCTGGAACCACATATATATTTTCACAAAATTATTAATTGTCAGAACACACTAGGTATGGTGATTAGTTTCAAACAACTGTATAATAACCATTGTTCATTCAATGAAACATCATATTATCAATGAAATTAAAGTTCTACTAAACTTAGAGATACGCCAAGTGGATATGGTCAAATTCTACCACATTTACCATAAGACAATAATATATAGCATAATTTCTAGTCAGCATAATTTCTAGGATAGCTATTTTATTAGATTTAACAAGCTGAATATGTGAACAGCAACAGCGCATGAACCCCACATCAGAAGTACGTCAGAGAATAATACTACCAATGTACAGCAGAAGCACATCAAAGGTATAAAAAGTACTACACACCCGTTATCCCTGACAGAACGCCTTAGAGTAGCTCTAGCTTCACCAGGCTTTCCTTCCTTCCTTTTCTCCATTTCTCGTGCCTGACAAAAAATATGCGTCAACAGAAGAAACAGATGGAAAAGAATCCATAGCAGGATATATTTCACTGCCAATAATTGCTAACCTTCCACTTGAATCTATCATCTAACATGCTTTTCTGAGCATCAGTTACCTTCCCAACATATCTCCAAATGTCATCACCTATAATAGAATGAAATAAGTAATCAATCATAAACTGCAAAGATGTAAAAAAAAAAACTTATTAAGAAAAGAAAACAGAACTAAAACTCCAATGCAATATAAATCTGTATGCTCACAAGTTCATCAAGTTTCAAAATATAAATACATGAAAACACAAACACAATTGCGGTAGTATCCTTAAAGAAAATCTTAACAATAATTCCGTAATCAAATTAGTGGCAGTTATCTGCCATCAAGATCTGTGACATACCGAGAATCTTATAGCCAGTAGCCATCGTATTTAAAGCAGCTTTCCTAAGTTCACCATCTCGTTCCGCTGTCAAGCTTGCAACAACTTGAAGCGATTTTAATTGTCCACTGATCTGTTGGTGAAAAGAAACAACACATAAATGTCTTCAAAAGAAAGAACAGACAAAAAAACAAGTTAAATATAAGACCTATACCTCAGCTCCATGATGATCCATCAAATATCCTATAAGATCAACAGACTCTATACGAGTTCGGTTATTTTTGGAGCGCAATCCCTCCAAAATGTAAGGAAAACTTTTTCCCGCGGAATAATTGTGAACTACTTGTTTTGTCAGCTCCCGCAATTTCTCTCTTACTTTCTCAATGTTATGCCCAGACTGCAACAGAAGGTAAATGTCACATTATCAGTAAGTAATAAAAGTAGTGTGACCTTAGTATTTGAAGTATTCCAAAAAAAAAAATTAGTCATATAGGCAAATCTGTTTACTATATAAAAGAACAAATACACCGGTTGACCCTGTTAAAGTACATTGTGTACCATATATGAATAACTAGCATTGAACTGGTTATGTGGAATCTCTTTGATTAGCATATCATAAGGTCATTTCAGTTATAAAAAAAATCAGAAAGCAATAGTTATTATATTTATATATGTGCAAGCAACATGATCCAGAGGCTAATCAATTTCTCCTTGTCATCCAAAAAAACATATAATAACTTCATTACATGCAATTAGGAAGGCTTATTATGCTATATTCAGTAAATCAGAGAGCTAGCAGTTTAGATCAGAGGAAAAATAAACGGCATGGAAAAAACATATCCCTAAGACACAATCAACAAGGATTCAGCCATTACCATCATCTTTAATCAGAAGTATCAAATAACATTTTGCATTAATGCACAAAGATTTCAATGCAATGAAATAGAAATCTAGTACCTTCTCTATCAAGCATGGCAAAAATATGGCTGCTTCAGCTTCAGTCAAGGTGTAAGCTTCATCCCTCAACCTGTCAAAGAGTTCGGACAGAAATTCCAATACCTGCACATTGTACCACAGAAATTGAATGTCTTCATGTATTAGAGGGAAATTTTAAAAATATATAATAAGAAATTAGCACCATACCTTCAACAGGCAGGTTGTGTTAGATTCACAAAACCGCAAAACAATCCACCTCAGAAGTATGTCTAGTACTTCAACGATTTCTTTTCCAATGGACGAAAGTGCCTAAAAGAGTACAGTATTGGTGTAAAAGTGTGTATTCAAAAATTCACAGTAAACATAAGCAATCAATAATATGGACAGTATTCGTCAAAAAAAAAAATAATGTGGACAGTAAAAGACCTTCTGTAACATCTCAAGCCCATCAACTTGCTTCTTAAAATCTGAGCTTAGAAGCCGTCTATGCAAATCCTCCCGGAAATACTTCATCATATCATTCTGTAATGGAACAACCAAAATATCTCTACCAATTCCATGATAATAGGGGCAAAACGAAAAAAGGCATTCTATAGTCACAAACCTCAAGATCTTGAATTTGTTCAACACGTGGTTCTTCAAACTTAAACCTCCTCACTACCATTCTTGACCTATCATCCTGTAGATATATTAAGGCGTGTGATATGGGTATACTTGTAAACATGTTTGTGGAGTTTTAAGTATTACAGTATAGCCAACTATACCTTACTGGAATCCTTAACATTTAACAGTGCCTGTGACTGCACCGCTATATCCTGAACGGACATAATTGATTCAGCCCTAGAGCCCTTTGTGGCAACACCTCTCTGTACAAATCATCAAAAAGAACATTAACACACTGATACCCTATATAACAGTAATCCAAGCAGAACATACCGATGAAACTGCTCGAACTCCATGTCTTGATACACCATTGGCAACAGATTTAGTAACCTTTGCGCTGCTTCTCGGTGCAACTCCCGTAGAAGTTGGTTTTGTAGGTTCAGATGATTCTAAAAGAGAACAACAACAGTAAGACTAAGATGAAACGAAAGACAAAAATCAAGCCTGCGTTTTACAAAAACACACCGTGAAGTTTCAATCGATCAACAACCAGTGCTAATGCAGGCCCTTGTATATCTCTAAGATGCTTTGTCACCTGTACACATGATAAATAATTGACGGTAAATATATGAACCCGGATAATATCAGATCACTTATTGAAGCAGATATCATATTAGCTGTACTTACAATTTCGTTTCCACACACTCTTAGAATTTCTACAATACAAGCTTCTGCTGCTTTCCGCACGTCTGACGATTTATCCTACATATATTCATGTGCTATTCATAAAAACATGGGAAAATATTGAACTAATTGTTATTGGAATAATATGAGGCTGGTAAGCACTAAAGGCTAGTCTTGTAGACATACAGTCATTGCAGTGGCAGCTGGTTTCAGCAAGTGAGCAGCATCTGGACATTCAGTTTGTCCAGAAAGTTGCTTTGACAACCAATCAAAAAGATCCTTTCGCCCTTCCGCACCGAGTTTGGCATCTACTAAAGCGGTTATAATGTAAGGTATCTGCAACAAATGGTTGGTCAACTTTGCAACTCAGACAAAAAGATATCACAAACTGAGAAATCATTAGTTACCATTTTATCAAGATGGACAGCAGCAACCCAAGTATCCAAATTAGTCAGAGTGCATTCCCTCATATGCTTCTTATTGTCACCAAGACATTTCAGAATATCTGACAAAATACCCTGCAAGAACCACAGCCATGAAAGCGATCAAGATAAAGGGACTAAATACATAGACCAACAAAATATTGATTTTTAGAATTTATGATGTTTTAGCCCAAAGAACTAAATGCACACCCACAGAAACAAATAACCACAAACCTTGCTTGCTTTCTCAACTGGAGGTCCCATGGCTGATGCAACACCACCAATAGTATTCAAAGTTGCCATTATTAAATTCTTGTTGCTGTCATATAGACGCCCTTTAAGAGCACCAAATAGCTCAACTAACATGGAACAGAAAATAATGATCAGCACTCAAGAACTTTTGAGCATAATAATTGAAGACAATAAGCACAGAATACAACTAAAACTTAGTCAAACTATGCATGTGTAAAAAACAAAATTTACACATGCATAGTGATTTCTTACCAGTTCCGGTTGGTTGGATGCGCTTATTGGCCTCTTCCAAAATCTTGCTGACAGCTTCAATTGACTCCAAACGAACCTATGACGTGGACAATATTTTAATGACTCTAATAATGGTACCTTCCAAGCATCAATCTCAACCATACGAGAAGCAAACAAGTGTAACATTTTAATTATATGGACGTGTTTTTCCACATCTAATACAAATGTACCTTCCAATCGGCACTTTCCAAACCCTTGAGCAGGGCAGGTGTAACTTTTCCACTAATATCCTCACGTGGAAGGCCATCAAACCCACCACCAGATGCAGACACTGCTGAATCTGAAGACTTGACTGTTTTCTTTGGAGCAGCAGCAGCGCCCTGAAAAACAATACATGTAAATATACATAAACAAGAAAGAAGACAAGTTTCGCATCGACATAGATCATCAAATTGGTTTACCTCAAATGGATTCTTTTCATACTCAGCATCAAGTGTACTTAGGAGTGCTGGTTTGACATCAGTGAGGAAACCTTTGATATCTGTTAAAATAAAATAAAACAAATGTTCTGAAGTTTATAAAAAATTAATCCAATATTCCTACTGAAGAAGGAGAAGATGGCTGATGCTAGTTACCTGGACCAACATATTTATGTAAAACACCAATAAGCTTTATAGTAGAATTTCTTGTGGCGGCTGTACTAGATTGCAGTCCAGTATCTTTACAGAAATCAATTAAATCCTGCAAAAGAACATTCAAATTGAACTTCAGCAGCCATAATAAGTTGTTTATCGAAACAGCATATTCGCCATGAAGAAACAAAGACAAGGCTTGGGGAGAGTGGGCACTGTATACATACGAAAGTGAAATAGAGCAATGAAAGATATAAAAGCACCTTTAATTTCAAATGCGTTATACCAAAGTCATCAACTGCTGTTACCATCCATGATAGTCCCTCGCTAAGAACCTTAGGATTCTTGTGCTCTTTCATTATTTTGTATAGCTGCAACAAGCACAATTTCTAAATCATTAGCATGAGCTAAACTAAGTAGCAGAATCGACAAAGCTTCAGTTAGGACATTAAATGTACACATAGATAGTGCAGAAATACCAGTCAAGGCATGTATGAAGTATAACAACACTTACTCTTTCAAAAATAAACCCTGGGCCCACTGCTTCTGAGAAAGTTGTAAGGCACTTCATGGCATGAGCACGGGTTTTGATATCAGCTACCCTTTCACTTATACCTGTCCATTATAAATATAAGAGAAGAAAATATGAAGCTGAGATTCTGAAATGAAAAAATATATATAACTAGCCACAGCTGCAAATGTAAGCATAGCGTGTGATAGCTCGTGGAAAGAGTGTTGGTTCAAATTTACGGGCCAAATAATTGCGACCTAAAAAAACTAAAGAAAAAAGCAGCATGTCTCAGAAGTGCAACACCTACCGAAGAGGCAAAGAACTACACATTTTTTCGGAAACTTTTTTGCTGTAGAAGCTATGTAAGTAATAACTTCAATAACCTGTTGCTGGACCTGCATTATTCAGACTAAAAGTTTAACTTCTATTGCTTGCATAAATCAGAAAAATCAATTGAGCTCATGAGAGAACATAAAATACCTGGACATTTTTCTCACTCCAACCAGGAACAGCACATAGTAAACGGACCAGAATCTCCACTGACTGGTCAAGTTCTTGTAAACCTTCCACTTGTTGTTTCAATGCCAAAATTGCTGCAATAGACGTGAGAACTTAGTACCACGGAAAAAACTGGAAAGCTTCGATAAAAAAATATATAAGAGAATCACATGAATGCACCATAAGTGATCACCGTATGACTACAAATTTTAGACAATTGACATGCTTTCTGTTATTGAGTTAACTATATTAACAATGAGCCTAGCACATAACATGAACGTTTAAATGAGCCAATTATCTTCTGTGGCCATCATCAGTCCCACATTTTTTTGGATCTCAAAACAAATATTACTATGAAGCATATGGGAACCTATGAAAAGCCGAAACTCGATATTGAGCAACTATAAGAGGCACACACTGTATATGAACTAATTTGTGATGAGAACCAATGCAACACATAATTCAACGTGTCACATCAATATATTGAGCATGTGGTGTTCCACAACTAAAAGGTCAAACTCTAATAGAGGGGTTTGACTTCTCTCTTTATAAGTGCCTCTTTTCTTCTATTACTATATATTCAATGTAGAATTTTATACTTCACACTCCTCGTTATGTGTTGGATTAGTCTTGTACACGTGATTCTTAGCAGGAAACACACGCAATATAGCCACATGGAAAATAATGTCATGTAGAAATTTAAATTGGGCTACATATATTTAGGATCGGTCTCCACAACTGTAAAATTAGCATAAGTTTGACTCTTTTTCTTTATATGTACCACTTTTCTTCTATTCCCATTCATTGTAGGACTTTGTACTTTTAACGCAAATCATTTTATCAAATCTATGTATCTTCAAGACAGAACTAAAAGCACAGAATTATTTTGGTACAGACGATTCTTCCCATTCTTAATATCATGGTTCACCTAAAGCACTCATCCTATAGTTACCGGTAATATTGGAAAATGTACTAACAAAATAGGACTTTCACAACGTTAGCTAGAAGAGATAACCACAAACAAACCTTCAAGTCGCTCTTTCCACACAGTGCTTTTCAACAGAGTTACAGTGTCTGCCTGAATTAGAGAACCTAATCGGCTCTCAATCTCTTCAAGGCCCATTTCAGATGGCTGCATGTATCAACCAAACAAGACAGCAGTAAAATTGTCAGCCATATAAGAACTACTGTGAAGAAATACAAAATAAAGAGCTTTTGCACATGAGTATTAGTTCACCTCTATGTCTTCAGGTGCTTCAACTGCTTTTGAAGTCTTGGGCTGTGCAGCTCCATCTTTCTTGCTGGCAGCCGGCTTTGCCGAGGCTCCTTTTTTATTCGCAGGCTGACAACATGCTCAAAGACTCAATAAAACAAATAAATAAGATGGACTACTAGCATGCTAGGCTATGACACGAACATGGACTGGAATAGAGTTTTCACTAGTCAATTCTACCTTCCGGGACAGTTTATTTCTAGCAAATACTGCAGAAATAGAATATGATTCAAACCTATTTGTGTTTATCATGACTTCTGATGGTCTATTAAAAGTACATGTCTTAGTTCAGTATTCAATTGTCCAGTTTCATATTGCCAAAGAAACCCCCACTATAGATTTCTTCGTTTACCAAATTTTCACAACCTGTCCTGCATCAGGCTTCTAATACTAAGATTTCAAACTGAGAAAAAAGGTTAGTACTTACAGCTGGCTGTACAGGCCTCTTTCCACTAAGCATACTTGCAGCTGATCTTCTAACAGTACCTTGTGAGGCCTACATACAAAATCATTATGTTACACCATGAAATGAGAGGAAATCTCCCGGGTCATACTCGAATGCATTGCCAATGTTATATATTAAAAAACATGAATAAAGCATTGAATACACTCATTTCATGTAACAAATTGAAATTTAGCATGCTGAAAAATGAACTATACTACAGACGAGATAATCAATAGTCCTAAAAATATTAGATCGTCTCTTCACACATGCATCGCATTGTAAACTAATTGTCAATTGATAAACTACTGCTGACGTGCCTTTAATATACGCAAGAGTAACATATCAGACATATATGACATGGAGTTTGTTAAATACATGGCCTTATAAGTTCATTGGCTTACAAGCCATGAAACACCTCACATTGGCTATAAGCCATGCTGACCAAGATACCCTAACTTAATATCCAAGTAAATAAGTTGGTCAACCTTCATTAAAAATTTAAAACAGCCTCATTGTTGTCTTACTACATTGTTGATCCCGGACCACCATCAAATAGGATACAGCAAGCAGGCTATTCATAGGATAATTAACCATGAAATACAAAACAGTAATACTAGGCAACTACCCAAAGTTGTGAAAAGGTTCTTTGCAATGTCCAAAGCTCAAAGAACGCAAAACATTAATGGTTGATATGAAAGAAAGAATACCTCCAATGCCGAACTTCCACCAGAACTTTGAACTGGAGCTGGCATATCATGGCAGGATGTGTATGGTAGAGAAATTATATTAATAATGTAACTGGAGGTTAAGCTATGAAAAGCAATAGAAGTACAAATAAGTAACCAACCTGAGCCTGTAGCTGTCGGAGCCCCATCTCCGGCGGCACCTATCATTTCTGAAAGCTTCTTTCTTCTAATATCATCAAGTTTCTCCAGCGACCTTTCTAAAGGCCTCATGCCTACCGACTATATAAAAGTAAACAAGTGAATGTAAGCAACTTAAACACATGATTCCACACTAAGAGCTTCTTATATGGTTAAATGGTACCTTAGCTATTGATGCCAAAGCAGAAAACGCAGCATCTCTCACGTCTGGCGTTCCATCGTTGAGGCACTACATGAAATTAAATTACTTTCATTTTCAGACAATACACAGATAAAACAAAAACTACGATAGAGATCAAATAGCTATACAATTTACAATCCACCATATCACATAAATAAACAGAATAAAATTACATTGTATAGTTCGTAGAACCCAAAAATAGATAGCCAAGACAGTAGCCAAAGTGACAAACTATGTCATGCAATTTAAAAGTAGAAGCACGTGCCACCTTCTACCCCAATGCATGAACGTTTAGTTAATGAACCATGTAAGAATTATACATATAAGACGGTACACTGACCTCCATACAGATTGGCACATATTCCTTGTGCACTTTCAGAACAAGAGCCTTGTTACTTGTTTCAATACAAAATGTCACCCAATTCAAGGTTAACGAGCGAACAAGAGGAACTTTATTCTTCACTGCAGTCTTCACATCTGCAATAAAAGAGTAAGTACATTAGTAAAATAAAGAGCAGGGCCAAAAGGAAAAATTGGAAGTCCAAAAATTAGTGAAATGTAAATGAAAACGAAAAGTCCGAAACAACTGATTCAACCTATTAGGAACTTTACAAGTTGCAGACAGTAAAGAAAGTGGAACCCACCTTCAACGGTATCACCTAGATTTAAGCAACCAGCCTTATGTATAGCCTGGAGAGTCTGAGTAAGGGCATCGGTAAGAGTAGGTTTCTTCTCTTTCAATTTTTCCTGTTTCAAGAAGAAACTAGTTATAGACCATAAAAAAATTGCACACAAATAGATCCTCTTCGTCCAAGGTATAAAAGGCTCAAAAAATCCTTTCCATAAACGCACATTTGAAATTGTTGCACACATAAATAGTTGTTTTCTACTAACTTCAAAAACCAATAGAAAATATGAGTCTACAAAACTGACAAAAGGATTCAATAGGAAATGAGAACTTTTTGGCTCTGTGGAGCCAACTAGTATATTAAGCAGTCATGAAATCCATATTATTTTAGGATGGAAGGTTTACTTCACTCGAGCTCCATTAATCTCAAAGGAGAACGAAGAAGATAGCGGAAAAGTCCATTACTTCACGAAATCCAACTAGTATATTTTTGCTTTTTAGTCAAATAGATAGGTAGGGTTCCTTGTCTAAAGGCCCACAGATGGAGTTTAAAAAAAGGATATGTACCAAAGTCTCCAAGATTGAAAAACAGAACAGTTTGCGAAATTATCTTCTTTACCGGTAAAATTTTAAACATTAGCAAAGACAGTCCAAACCGTTTTCCTAAATTCAAAAGGAATGCCTCCACCAGTTGACTGGTGTAATGAGGAAAAGACATGAAGGGGATTATGTACACTAGACAAAGCAAGGAAAATAGTAAATGAGGACACCTTAGAGAACAGTTATACTTTTACACATACAAAATGAATGGCATATTGATATGGATGCATAATTGAGCATTAAGTAGTGTACTCACAAGTAAAACCGGTAACAACATTCTTGAACAAGATGTAAAATGTGTTCTAAGACCTCGGGCTAGGTTACCGATAGCTTGGATTGCTTCAACAGCAACAGCAATGTTAACATCTGTGATAAGCTGTAGACAACACATAGTGAGGTTATTGTGTATCGAAAATTACATAGCCACAGCATCAGCAGCTAACCGATACAAAGAAACTGCAATGGTACTTTAAGATGCATGCATACATAGGCGGCAGATCAGATGAAAAAATGAAATCCAAGTCCAGTTATTTGTTATTCAATATCAAAAAAGGGAGTGGACATAAAAGCACCAAATTACTCCTACTGTCCTAGCATGACCTATTTGTACCACCTATAAAAGCACCAAATTATATTGCTTTTCATTGTTATTTGAATTTGGAGGTAGGCGAGACGTAGGATAGAGCCTAAAACTTTTTGCGGCTTCCTATGTTTTTTTTATAAAAAAATTCTGTAAAGGAAATAGCAAGATGAATAATGGCAGGCCATGACTTCACATCGTATCTATCAAATGCACATTCTTTGTCAATTCCTTCATTATGGTACCACTTATATGATGAGTCGTACAGGGTTCAGAATGTGCAAGGGAAAAAGTAGCACCGAAGTGTTCTGCAAAAACAAGTAACATCATGGGAAGAGTCATGACTTACAACAGATTGCACCTTAGGCCCCCACCCACTCCAATAAGAACAGAAAACAAGTGAGAGTGAGGGCGGGAGTAAAAGATCAGACATTGGACAGAGATATTCATTTCCTCTTAATTACAACATAAGGCAATTTCATGCATTTAAACTATTTAGGTTTTTCCTTTTACGTCCCAAACCATATTTTACTGATCCCATTCAATTTTTTTAGTTTATCCAATGACCACAATGTATCCTAAGTGGGCCTGCCCAAAGCAGATTATTCCAAACAATTTATATGTATATAATATTACCAGTATCTTCCATTTGTCATGAAGAGAGCTTACAAGGGAGGGATGATTGGATTAACACACCTTCTTTAGTGTGCGACACACTTCAATGAAATCACCAGGAGCAATTCTTTTGGTAGAGGCAAGTTTTGTTAGCTCTGAAACTGCCTCCTTTCGTTCCAACCATTTCGTAGATTTCTGGAAGATAGTTATTAGGTTAGAAGAATTATTATACACAGTAACATAAAAGATATTGATACCTTTCTCAGACAAGCTAATATCAGAGACATATAGAGCACTAACCACTCCATCCCAAAACACAGACTTCTCTAAGGGAGTCAATATATCAACAGGATCAACAAGCTCATATTCGTCTATTTCTGTAGGGACTGAAAATAAAGGTAAACATTAGGAGACTAAAATCAAGTTATGGAAACTAAAAATTTAATGCAAACATCATTGAAATGATATCAAAATTTCAGAACAAATGATAACACATACTATCAGCTGCAGGTTCATCTGAAGGACCAGGACCCGCAAGTTCAGACACAGCTTCCAGTTCCGGCTCCTTGTCTTGCTCAGCTCTGATCATTAAATAAAATGAATCACCCCAAACTCTAAAATTATAACACTAGCAAAGTACTGAAAAAATAATACGGTAAAATAGTATACAAGTTTGAGAGCATACAACAAAGCATGTAGTGACAGTAAATTAGAGGTGACATAAGATACTGATCTATAAACATGTTTGATAAATATCCTTAAAAGTTGCCTAAGTTCCCATTCATACTGTCATGTGTCAACATTACATGAATATCGGGAAGAAAAAAATAAACAAACCTATACAACATATCAAACCAAAATCATTTATACAAATAAAAGAGTAAAAGAAACTTGTAGTATATGAGATAAAGGGTATAGAAAGACAAATCGTTTTTGCAAAAGCCATAAAACAAAACTCCATATAAATCTGTGAATTGGGGAAACATCAATATGAAAGAAAGGACTTTCTGAGTTCAAAAAAAAGTGTGTGAGAAGACATCGGGGGAAAGAAAGCATGGATATTGCACTCACCCAAAATATATCCTTTGGTTTTTTAGTTAAACCATAAATAATAACAAAACAAAATGGGTGAAAGAAATAGTGAAAAAGTGGGCTGCACGCACCACTAATATACTATCAAATCTTTTACATGTAGTAAAGAGAAAGAAGTATATACTTCCTAGAGAAGATAAAAACTATAGATCAGGGGTTCTACCTTATTTTCCTGGTAGGTTTAGCTGTCCCACTAACATTTGCAAGTTCAGCTTCCAGCTCTTTTTTCTTCAGAAGCAACAAAAAACATCACTTAATAAACTTCCAGATGCAGGAAAAATGGCTTGAATAGTTTAATATAAATAAGCATACCATTGTATCTCGCATTTTCTCAAACAATATTGATTTTACAGGATCTTTCCCAATCCAGCGGCATAGCTCAAGCGTCAACCCTTTGGAAGATGCACGTACATTTTGATCTTGATGATCAAAAAGTTCAGGAAGCATTTTGAGAATTCTTTTGGGGGGGACAATTTTCGACCCGAACTCACTAAACCATGATTAGAGGATTGTCCAATTAGATACAAGCAATATACAAACATTTAAAGGACATTTAGAGCTTGTAGAAAAAAAAAGGATAACTTAGACAAACCTCAGGGCTTGAAACATGACGTCAATTGCAGGTACAACAGCTTTTGCAACTTTGTTCTTTATTGCCTTCTCCATTGTATCCTAAATTGACAACACAAATACTTAAGGGAGAAGGCAAAATTGATAAATTGCTGTTTAACTTGAATAGCTAGCAGTTAAACAAGAAAATACAATGGACACCAAAAGTATCTGCCACATGCAAACAAATGGAACAGAAATCAAAACAATATTTATTTGAATCAGATGATTTACTCTCTTAGCACAGAGGAACAATGCAAGCTAAGCTCGGCATGGCTTTAATACTTACATGTCTCATATAAATAACGGCAGGAAATGGAAGTATATTCCTAACTTCTAACCAAGTTATACCAAGATTACTCCATAACCTTAGGTTTTAAAAGAAAATAACAGGTGACATACACCACGAGAGAGCTAATCTCTCTATCACATGCATGCATGTGTAAGCTTGTAACAGTAAGTTCACAATTACCTCAGCAAATTTTAATCATATAACTCTTCCATCCTCACGTTTCATCCATTACACCAAACATGTTAACCACTGTTACTTCCCGAACAATATAATACAAATAATATTTACAGGTTAACATTTGCTAGTTAATCATTCCACCCATGTAAAACATCCCAGCCAAAAACAAGTCTTACTATTTAGGGCATCTACAATAAAGACTAATTGTTTTAACAGCTTCATTCCTTGATACATGGCATGGCACCATTATCAATCAATGTTGGGAACATGTATGTAGCTATATGCTACAATATCTATCTAAACCTTTCGATTCATATATCTCCTCATCAATGGCTTGTGTAATCTCCTCAATCATTATATTGAATGGGGGAAGAACTGTTCAATTTACTGATGTTGCAATCAGAACCTATATGTTTATTAGCACCAAGTCCTTTTCCAGGCAACCCACAAAAACGACAGTTTTGTCTGAATACAATTAATAATCAGGAAAGCTACACTCTATCAGGATTCATTGGTTTACTAAATATATAGTAATGACCAGTATACAACATTTTTTATATTGCAATCCAAATCCAAATTGGAAAAGGAAGCTCAGGGGACAATCTGAATAGAGATTCAACAACAGGCTATAATAACTTGCTGAACTGAGCAAAGGGCATAATGGTATGAAATGTGGAGATTAAGAGGTTTCTTAAAAGGAGCAGAATAAGGAAAACTATTGACCAATCTCTTAGGACAATGCTTGAATATTTAGAGATGTACAAAAATGAAACAGCTTTAATTTGTATAACCTATACTGCGATGAAATACACTTTGTAAGTCTTCTAATATCATATAGGATAGTAAACCAATTTTCCAAAAAATAAGGCTAGAAGGACCTCGATCACATTGCTTTCACTATAAGTAGACCAGGATCTTCTTGCTTAGTCTTAGAAATTACTATAGTTCTAATTATTCATTAAGAATATATAGTATTCACAAGGTTTATTTTAATAATGATGGTATGCGATTCAACTGGAGCAAGACTGTTAGGAAATGATTGTATGGTCTTTTGTTCTGAGAGTTTTCTTCTATCATATAGGATACTAAACCAATTTGCCAAAACAAAAGGCTAGAAGGACTTTCATCACATAGCTTTCACAATAAGAAGCAGACAATGATCTTCTTACTTATTCCTATAAGTTACTATAGTTCTAACTATTCATTTAGTTGGCATTCACAAGGTTTAGCATAATAATGAGGGTGGGAGATTCAATTGAAGCAAAGTTGTTAGGAATTGATGATATAGTCTCTTGTGGAGGAAGATAAGTCAATTGTTTTCTGACAGGACTAGGTATATGTTGAATGATCTTACTATTGGCTGCCTTTGGGTTGTAACACACTGCAATATTCATCATTTTCTATCATGTATATGTGACGAAAACATGGAAATCCTGATTATATGTTTAGAACTGGTGACATTTATATAATATGATTACAACTTAAGCAGATAGAACTGTTCCTAGACAGCCTAGAGTTATAATGTATATCTTACAAGAACAGTAGACAAATAACTAAATTTAATCTTGAGATCTGAGGAGGAGTGTCTCCAGTCATGAATATCGATCTAACGTCTTCACTTCAACTAACAAGGCTAGCTGGCAGACTTGTATAAAAAACGAAAAAATCTAGTTTCCTGTCCATGGTGACATCAAGTAAAATAGCCAAAACAAAATGCTACCGAAAAAACCATTTAAGATTACATTAGAAGCCCGATAAAGGGAAATCAACAGCAAAAGCAAAAGCATTTTGTTTTCTCTAGCTTTCTAGGGAAAAATGTATGGTCTCCAATCCCTAAGTTCGGCAAGAAAGAGTTAACGACCAGTTGCACCGTACAGAAATTAGAAGGCTAACATAAACCAAAATGCTTTTGTCTAACTCTAACAAACCAACAAAGAAATACATGCAATACCATAATGTAAACTGAATTGAAAGACATCAAGTTGACAAACCAAATATAGTAAGTAGAAAAAGTACCAGGAAAACATCTGCAGCCTCCAATTCTATCCAAAGCATAAATATTGCCTGTGCCTTCTCCACTGTCTTGGGCCGACCAGTGAGACATTTGGCTGCAATGGCATCACAAGTCTCCTTTGCATACCTATACAAAAACATTTCACAACTCCAAAATCACACAACCGAACACCAAAACACAACGGTAAACGAAATTCAAATCAGAAAGCACAGCATGCAGAAATATAAACAAGTTTCCAATTTCAATTACCTCGCAACATCGGCATCGGCAGCTCGCTGAAAAGCAATAAGAGCGTCAAGCGCCTTCTCCTGCACCGGAGCATTAGAGTCGGCCACCGTCTTCCTAAACAACGGACCTACACGAGCACACAAAAAAACCATCACCAGAGATCCAAAGCCTAAACAAGCACGGCATTGACGAAAACGGATCGATCATGCAGAGATCGACAGCAGCGGAACCAGATCTGACAACAACCGGGAAAAGTAGGAGCAAACAAAACCTAGACGGAACGTAACGCACCAAAATCCCGGAGGCGAGGGTCCTTCGGATCGGTGATAGAGTCGCATACGGCGGCGAGGTCGATGGTGGGATCGGTCCTGAACTTCCAGTTCTTGTGCAAAAGCCGATCCTCCCATGGGAGCTTCTTCGCCTCCTTCAACAACTTCTCGTCCTCGGTAGACATTTTTCAGAGAGCCCTATCGATCTCCGTAGCTTTTCGAATCCAAAATGCAGAGAGGTTCAGAGATGAAGAAGAGGTTACGCCTTCTGCTGCGTCGTCGTTTCGGCTGCCGACTGCCGGCGAGAAAGGGCAAATGACAAAACGAGGGTAGAGAGAGAAAGTAGCCCCAAATCGCAATATATCTCTTTCAAAACAGAAGAGAGAAAAAGAGTGTTGTGGAGAGAGAAAGGAACAGGGGGGTATTTTGGGCTGTACGTTTTGAATTTGGTGGTGTACTCACGCGCTCATACAAGTCGTAAATAACGGACAAATCTAAGGCTGCCAATGGGAACAGGACGTGCATGCGACGCACTGCGTGCCGCGTAAGGAAGATTGATTGTGGTTGAGCGGTGTAATATGATGGGCCCATCATGAAGTGGGTTTTGTAAAGAGAGAGTGGAAGGAGCGGAGAGAAATAAATTAAAAATCAAAAAATAAAAAGATCAAAATGTTTGAAAAAAACGGTGGAATAAGGAGAAAGTTGGGATGATAATTGTATAAAATTGTGATTTTGAATTTGACAGTGGTCCATGATCTATGCGTTACAGGAAGTAATAAATACTTATTTCAAAAATGTGTATAATGTACGTTAAAAAATGTGTGTAATGTAAAAATATCGGTAGCATCCTCTATGAAAGTATAAGCGGCATACATAATATAGGGTTAACGGCATTAATTAGGGATTGCAAAACGCTCTGACTCTAACGAATACCCGACTTCCCTGTCTCATGCGAAGCGAGTTTGGGCAGGGATTTTTTAAGCGGGACGGTCAACGGGTATTTTGACGGGAACAGGCCAAGCAATCCCCGTCCCGTGACCCGTCCCGCACTATTAGTAATAAAAATATATAATTACTAATAATTTATACATCTCCTCCATACATTATATGCATTTTGTTTCAAATTTATGGTTGTGAATTCTGTAATTTCAATCATGTGCATTTTATTTGGAGAGAGAACGGGAAATTCCCATCCCTCGGGAGACGAGAATGAACGGAAAATCCCCATCCCCCATGGGACGAGAACGAAGCAGGGTCATCATGGCAAGGACGGAGCACGGGTACCCCATCCCCGTCTCATTTCCATCCCTAACAATAGCTAATGTATTAGTTTATAAACATATATGTCAAGATACTATTACCTGAAAATCACTATTCTCGTAAATAATAGAAATTCAAGACTCCTATCAAGTGGATCTAATAATTCATGTTTTATCGGGAGGAAATTTAATAATAAAAAAATTATCAATAATTACAATTCAAGCCATTAATAAAAAAATTAATTGTTAGCCCTTCAATTATCCTAAGCTAATAGTTGAAGATGATTTCTAGGTTTTTATTATATATTTCTTTTACCAAAAAGATATAATTTATTACTTGAAACGAATGAGAACAAATAGAATAATAATGGGGTAGTAGTCCTTTCTGCGATAGACTACAACTAATACTCTATAATAACCTGAGACATAGATGGGCTTTTGAAAACTCAATAAACTTAAGAGTAAAACTATATCAAAAAGTAAAATCATATCCGGGTCAACTTGAGGTCAATCATTATAGCCTGAAAACTTGTGGATCCTTCAAAGGGGACCTCTAACCTGCTGAGTGACGCGCCTAGTTCGGAGAGGTAACATATGACATGGTGGAATGGCCCCATAGAGGGGTGGGATGTCATTCCTCCATAACACTTATGGTCGAATGCTCTTATGCCTCCTGGCGGTGGTGTTTCTCAACCCTCACATGCACAACTTCCAACTTTCCTGACTCTCTTACGAGAGGGGGTCTTCTTCAACTCACCTTCTCTTGGGAATCCCTTTAGGAACCCTCCGACAGAACCTGTTGCAATAATCCTTCCTAACCCCAGGTTAGGCAGGGTTATGAGGGGCGAGTGAACCAGGTTGGTCCTTGTGACTTAGGTAGAACGGTGGACCTCCATGTTGTTCTATATCAACTGGATCGGAGTATAGCTTGATGGAACCTCAAGAGACACCTTCTGCGGTGGAGTAGCCCACTCTATCCGAATGGGTTTCCCGACCAAGAGGATTTCAGGTGTTGTTAGGGACATGCCGTACCTAGAAGATCTTGGCGGGGGTATATTGCGATCGTAGGCCACATGGCCCATGCGCCCACAGTTGAAGCAGAACATCAAGAGGCGCTCATATTTGAACAAAACTCGGATGGGCTCCAAGTACTCCGGAAATTCGATCATCATCGAGGCGATGGAGGGGAAGGAGTAAGTGATTCCAGAACCGAACTCGGACCCCCCCCCCCCACCAACCAGCCCCCACTCGCAAACACC
>JAYMTN010000076.1:0-22823 GCA_036897425.1 Erodium trifolium
AGGGAAGTTTGAGGGGCGGCGGGGTGAAATACATATTCAGATCCCTCCAGTCTGGTTCGAATGGAACCTGCATGTCCCATTATGGAGGTGTCGTGTGCCAGGGGAGGGAGGGCTCTGCGGTGATCGGCAAGGGCCTTTCTCGTCCGGTGCAACGTTGATCTGTTCGAAGAAGACTCGCTCATGGTGAGGGGATCATCTTTCACGGGTAGGGCTCCCTGGATTAGAACCATCGAACACTCATGGGTGTGGTTGTGGAGTGAACTCCTCCTCACGAGACCAGGCATGTCGCGTGGTATCTTGGCGGCTCCTGGAGTAAGAGCTGGACCCGGAGTACCGTTGGTAGGGGTAGGGTGGTGCAAAGGCTAGTGGTCGTACCCTAATAAGACCTTGAGGCCTATTACTCACCACAACGTCAAGCGTCATCCATTAGAGGATACAACCGTCCTCTTCTTTTACAAAGCTTGCCCTACGCGGTGTTAGTCGATGAGGATTCATCATGGGTTCACGATCTGATGTAACGGAGATGCTGATGATCATGTACTATTCTCAACCCAAAACTGACATGACCATGAGTCATACTCTCCTAAGCAATTGAACCATTACTCAAGGGAACGATATCTCCCTCCCTAGCAACCGAGACAATGTTGCACCGACCATGAGCATCATGATACTCCATAGCACTCAAACCTCCATTTAGCTGCCTCTCCCAGACAATAGAACACTAACCTTGAGCCCATCAGAAACAAGTGTTCATACAATACAATTCATATAGGAAGAAAACATAGAGAGAATTTTGAGATCACAACAATTGTGTTATTGGAATGACATGATAGTAATGATCATTCTTATTACACATCCAGTTTATAACATCAATAAGAATTGATTATTCTTCAACATTTACATTAAAATACATTTCTAGCTAAAGTTTTTTTAATGTCGTCTTGATTAGCTTTCAGATTCATCGAAGAATCCACAAATCTTCGATGTTTAGTACTCACCAACCAAATTTGCAGGTCCTGCTATTTACTATCTACTAATGCCATGATGCTTCATATATGATGCATCAAGAAATATAATTTAGGGTATAACATTAATTATTGTTAAATATGGTAGTAAAATAAATGAATCATAGGCTTTTATGAAAACTACGTGCAAACCACGTGCAAGACAAATCTAAAATGATCATAATTTTTTCATACGAACTCCGATTTAGGCCCGTAGATATCAAATCGAAGGTAATTGAAGACTATACGGCTTTATGTGACTCTTTTGGTCGAGGTTATGCCACGGCATACCATGTACCCCTCTAGATCCGCCCATGTCTAAAGTCTAAATACTATTAACATATCAACTTACCCAACGAAATAAATAATATAGTTATGTTATATAAAAATAAAACTTATTGACGGTGCCCGATTGGAAAGTCTTCCAGCTGTCAACCATGCTCCGGTTACCGGTAATAGTCGTCACGTCCAATCCGTCTCCGAGCATAACAAGATTCAACTTGTTCTGGTTTATCTCTAGGTACTCCTTGTAGATGCCATTATTCACCCGGATCACGAAGCGTTCGAGACTCTTCTCCGGCACCGCCTCCACAGCCTCCGTCTCCGTTTTTGTTAGCCGCCACGGTCACGATCATATTAAAGGTGACTGTCGCCCAAACCGACTTGGGCCCGCCACACGAAGTCGGACCGGCCGTCTCGCTCACGGAGGCAAGAAGATCCCGGAGCAATGCCATAACACGCCGGATGTGACCAGAAACTGATGCCTCAACAGCTGCAGCTCAATTGGTGACAACACCTCTCAAAGAAGTGTTATAAAGGGTGGAGGTCTCAGGTTCGAGCCTCACCAACAACCTGAGTTGGTATTTGTCTGCGGACGGTACGCCAGAGGAGTTGGGGTGTATTGGGCTGCAGACCTAACATCGCCGCGTGTGGGGGCCGGATCTGGTACAGCGGGATGTTACAAGATGCGTGTTTAGGTGTTGTGTTGTTTTTTTATTTCTTAAGCCTGTATTCGATTCGGGGATGTCAAATCCGAGAGTCAAGAACAATCATTATGCTGGTTGTCTTTGAGAGTCCCACAAACGACCGATGAATACAACGCTTCTAATTGCGCACCTGTAAGATTTATTATTAATGAATTTTTATTTCAAAAAGAAAGAAAAAAACTGAGTCTAGACAAACTCTATTTCGTATTGACCATCTAAAATAAACCCTAGTGAGTAGTGACATACACGAATCTCAATAGCTCACAGGCTTTGCAGGCAGGCTGGGCCCTGGCTTAAATGGGCATGTGGCCAAACCCACAACGTTCTATTCGTGGAAATTTAGAATTCCGAGGATTAAAACAGATGTCCTTCTCTAGTCTCTACCCAATGAGTGATTATGGCGACATTGCCACAGTGGATCTCCTGGGGACTTCATGTGCCGGTCTTATTCCCGTAGGTTGTCTCTAATAGACCAAAAACAACACAAACATTACAATCACATTAAAATAGTCCCACAAGACACATCACCACGTTCATAATCATGTTCATCAGTTAATCAAACATAATCAGCAAACCCCATGCATAAGAGAGAGTGCTCAAGATCCTAAATTCACGCAATTAATTATCCTTCGGTCATGTGGATATGAATTATGAACTGGGTTTAAGCTTCATAGCCACAGAGAATCTCGCTGCTGCATGTTCCTCACACCCGCACTTCACTCTCCAAAGTCAATTACAAAAACACTCTCATTTTCAAGAATCAATACCAACTTTTTCTTCGAAACAATGGCTCGTCCTCACGTGACCATCACGTGCCTCACGGCGGCGCTCCTCCTCCTCGCCTCCGCGGCCGCCGGATGTCATCCGTCCGACCGGGCGGCGCTGCTGGCCTTCAAGGCAGCCCTCCACGAGCCATACATCGGAGTCTTCAAATCCTGGGCCGGCCCCGACTGCTGTAAGAACTGGTACGGCGTCAGCTGCGACCAGGGCTCCCGGCGCGTGGCCGACATCAACCTCCGCGGCGAGTCGGAGGATCCCCTCTTCCAGAAAGCCGGCCGAACCGGCTACATGACCGGCACCATCTCCTCCGCCATTTGCAAGCTCCCTCGCCTCGCCGGCATCGTCATTGCCCACTGGAAGGGCATTTCGGGAAACGTCCCCTCCTGCATCTCCTCCTTGACCGCCCTCCGAATCATTGACTTAGTCGACAACAGCCTCTCCGGCCCGATTCCGTCCGATATCGGGAAGCTCAGCCTACTCGGGCTTTTAAATCTCGCCGATAACCAGATCTCGGGTAAAATACCGTCCTCGCTCAACGATATTTCGGGCCTGACCCACCTCGACCTCCGAAACAACAAAATATCGGGTCCGATACCGCAAAATCTCGGAAAGCTTCAGAGACTCAGCCGAGCCTTACTCAGCGGGAATCAGCTTACCGGGTCAATCCCGGTCTCGATCTCGAAGATATACCATCTCTCCGATTTATATCTCTCGTCGAACCGATTCTCCGGTAAAATCCCCGATTGGCTAGGCAAAATGTCGGTGCTCGCGACGCTGTATCTCGACGACAACAAGTTCACCGGTCCGGTACCGGCGAGTTTGATTAACTCGGGCGTGAGTTCTCTGAACTTGAGCCGGAACGGCCTGGAGGGTAAGATACCGGACGTGTTCGGTCCGAGAACTTATTTCACCGATTTGGATTTGTCTCGGAATAATTTGAAGGGTCCGATACCAAAATCGATGTCGAGTTCGTCGTATATCGGATATTTGGATTTGAGCTACAACCACCTGTGCGGGAAGATCCCGGCGGGCTCGCCTTTCGATCACCTTGATGCGGCGTCGTTTGAGCATAATGCTTGCCTCTGCGGGAAGCCATTGAAACCTTGTTCGAAAGCGTAATGTTTTTCGGCTTGAAAACCATGTGATTACGTCAACTTCGGTCATTTCTTCCACGTGGCATTTAGCTATGTCTGTCTGTTAAGTTGTTTGCTAGTTGATTTCAATAATTTCCTCAAGTCTCGACCTATTGTTTCTCATATAATTAACCACAAATTCGTTGAAATAAAAGTAACTTGGTATGAATATCAGCTCCGGCGGAGACAATATTTTTTTTATATCGATAGGTGTAATTTTATTAAATTTCGAAATGTGTAATTTTATTAAATTCCGAAATCAATTGTAAACGAGTGCGTCAGGGTTAACATCACCGACTATTAAGGAAGAATAGACATAGAACATAATTGTTCACAATTTTTTTAACAATATAACCGTCATAGACGGTATTGAAACGCCACATAGACACGAAGGAAGGTGGGGGTTGGAAAACGAAATTCGAAGTCCTGCTCGAGGTAATGCCTAAACGCTGCATTTGGGGAGCAAAACGACCGAACTTGAACTGCATCAGTTGTATTGAAAGGATATACGTGAATCAGTGTTCCCTCCCAGGAAAAGTCTCTGAATCTCTGCACGCTAGTTGTTCATCCAGCAAAAACAAAATTAGATCAAATTAAAAGGACCCACTCAATTAGCCTGATCCATAATCGAGAGAGGCATCGAAGAGAGTGCGGTGGTGGAGGTCAAGGAGAAGGACGCGGTAGCGACGACTTCAGAGGCGGCCTGAGGGACGACGACAAAGACGCCAACGACGGCTTCAGAGACGGTGAGAGCCGATCAGAAGAGCGGATCCGCTACAGGGAGATCGCGGGGCTCCGAGGCGGTGAGGTCGAGCGATACCGAGGTGAGCCAGACGACAACAATCGGGGTTGCAGAGGGGGAACCGAACAAGGTCGGGAGACACATCGTTGGTGGCGGGAGAGAGCCAACATCGCGGTGGATAGAGGCGGCTCAAAAGTAGCCCTAAAAAGAGAATCCATAGAAGGAGAATCCCTAGCAAAGCTCATATGAGAGACGCAGGGAAGAAGTTTTTTTTTTGTAACTTTATTCATAATAATAGTGCGGAGCCAAGATTTATAACGGGAAGGGGGCACCCATATTTTTTTGTTACAATAGATAATGTAAAACAATACAAATAATATTACGATAAATGACTATTTTGTTATATTGAGACGTCGAGTTTTTATATTTCAAAAATATTATGAAACATTTTCATTGTCAATCTGATAAAAAGTTGTATCTTGATGTATACGATCACAATATCACTTGTTTACGCTAAATATACTTTCTTGATAATTTAAATAAGTAAATGTTTCAACCGGCTCAAAAATATTTCAAATATATTATGAAACATTTTCATTGTCAATCTGATAAAAAGCTGTATCTTGATGTATACGATCATAATATCACTTGTTTACGCTAAATATATTTTCTTGGTAATTTCAATAAGTAAATGTTTCAACCGGCTCGAAAATAATACTTAAATTTCAATCGATTCGTTTATTTTTTTTTTCCCTATAAATGGTTGATTAAAAAGTATTATGTATTTATAAAATAAAATAAGTATTTATATTTCGTATTAAACGAGATGACTTGCGAGTTGCGAGACTTAAAAAAATCAACTTCATCTCGATTTTTTTATCAAATTAAATGAATGGGGACCTCGAGTTTGGATTGAACTCGATTCTAACAAACTAGAATATTTAACGAATTAATTTTGTACCAACTTCTTCATTACTGTAACTGTCAATAACTTAAATATAACGAACTATTTTATATTAACCGAAATTTAAAACATTATATAATAATTATAAGAAGAAATTATAGAGAAAATTGAGGGAGCACATGCCCCCTACGAGGGATGGCTTTGGGAGATTTTCTTTACGAAAGTGTTCGCCTTCACCGTTTACGAGTGGGTTACTGTTTCCTGTGTCTTAGTATGTAGGAAACGGTTACCTGCTCTTATACGATCAAAACGAACTCTTTTATAAAGAAAATATCCCAAATAGGATTCGACTACATGAACTATTGAGGGTTATAAACTTATAATAGCCTAGGTGGTCGTTGTCTCTGTTAATTATTGATCAAACTGAATACATTTTTATACCGATTTTTGCAAGAATATAAAAGGAAATAAAGATTTCTACCAATTACAAGATCCACTAATTAGGAAATAAGTGGGATTGGAATCAAGATTATTCTCAATCCCACAATTATCGTCAATAGTTAACGTGTTCAGACGGTCCCCTTCTTTGGCGAACCAGTCGTTAAAAGTCTTGTCCGAACGTTCGCTGTCATTTGTTCGTGGTTCAAGCCCAAAACTCAGTCACACTCAAACTACCCCTAACAACGGTCTCAGGCCCAAACTACTTCGCACCTAGGGCCTACCTCAGTGTTTGTTTACCACAAAAGAACACAAGATTGTAGTAGGATGATTGGTTTGGTTTTTATGCGCTTTGTCGCAATTTTGTTAGATGTGTCTGTGTTCATTTCGTAAATATCAAACCCAAGAGTTGAGAGCAATATATCGTATTGAGCGTTGTTGAACTTCTCAATAACGATTGATTGACGTAACGCTCATATCATGTATGGATCTGTTCCAGCAACGGAGCTCTTTAAAAAAAAAGGCAGAAGCCCATGTGTTTTAGGAATCATTATCCCCGTGGCAGAACTAATTGATGATGTAGTTATGTGACTTCTTTAATAACATAATAATTTAGTTTCAATGGCAAGTAATGGTGAATCCAAAACATGCATGAGTAAACCTTACATCATGGCACAATTAGTGGCCCCCATGTGCCCAAATTAGACTAATCAACCATAGTACTACCTAGTCAATTTTGATTAGCCAACAAAGTTGTATAGTAATAGGACTGTCTTTTGGTAAATAATATATTTAAATTGTTCTCACATAATAATATATTGCGTGGCCATCTTTTTTTCCACCAAGCCTTTCCTATCTCTTATCATGAATACAACTTTTGCAATGGGACCTTACAAAGCTACGAGGAAATTGTATTTTCAAACCCAATCTAAACTCCTTTTGTTTTTTAGCTTATTTTGGAATAAAGAAAATTTACATTCCTTTTGTTCTTCAAACCCACTTTGAGTAAAATCTATTCAACAAAGGGTTGCAATGAATTTGTTTCCTTGGAACAAATCGTGTCATTGAATGATAGGTCATTTGAAAAATTATTCCATATGTGCACACAAGATTATATACTTCAACATTTGTAACTTATATTTGCAAAATGTTCAAAATTATGCTTAGGGTTGGAGTGTCATCCCAATTGACTATACGTGTTTTGTAAAAGTTTATGGTAAACTATTTTTATCTGCAAATCTTTTTTGTGTAATGGAATCTAGTCATATGATAGTTACATGACATCAACTCTTTTACAAAAAAAAAAAGAAGACAATTGTACCTTTCACATTATATATGTTTTGATACTTGTAACTCTTATATATGTATTTTTATAGGGGTACTTACGACATTTTAAAAAAAATCGTTCATAAATTTACGGACAAAAAACAATTCATCGTAATTTTTTACAAAATAAAAAATATTTACAATAAGTTTTTTTTTTAAAAGGAGAGGGCAAAAACCCAAAAGGTCCCCCCGAATGGCACAATCCTTCACGAGACAATGAGTGTTTTGTAAGGTAATGCATTTTTTTGTCCCCCACGTCCTTGTATCCCTTTCGCTCCTCTAAGCAACTGGCTCTATCCGTTTTGGACAAAAATACCCCTTAGCTAACGGTAACCTAATGGTACTTTCATGGAGTTGATCTATCTCTGTCAAAATAAGTCCAAAAACAAGAGGTCTTGCTCTGTGGTTCTCTCAAACCGATTTAGATTTTATGAATTGGCCCATCTTTGAGTTTGCTCAATTTTGTAAATATTTTTGGATAAGCTTATAAGAATTTTAAGTTTTGGTGATCATTTTTCTTGGGAGGAAAGAAAAAAGTGTATTACCAACGGATCAGCTTTTCATATGAGGATGATATTATTATTTCGTATAAAACGTGACCAGTGTCAAACTTTTTGTATGTATTATTTTTGTATTTGATCTCCAACATTGGGGGTCATATTTTAGAATATATTACATTTTCCGATATTCATTTTAAGATTGTCGTAATTAGTTTTACATGTGTTGTTTTTTTTACTTTTCTCACAAAGATTTTCACCTAGCTTTATCGGTGCATTTTCATGTAAGGATTAGAAATAAAATTGTGAATTTAATAATAACATGATATCACTCGAACTGTCTAATAGAACAAAAAAGTTTTGTTTGTTGCATCAGTGATCATGATTACGAAAAGAACGTAGCGTTAAAGTTTTTAACAATTTTATGGTCCCGTTAGATTAAAACGACTATGATTCAACGATCTAAAAGTAGCAAACCATCATGTTGGTGTTATATCATTTTAGGACACCAAGGGCATTTTGGTAATTTGACGTTCTGTAGATGGTCAGTCACACTTTGTCTGTCATGACTAGGTGGAGTAAAAATGAAACCTTGCACAAGTTAAACCAACACCACTCCAATTCATCTTCTTCATCTTCTTCTTCTCTCTCTCAATCTTCTGGCTCATCACATGCTGCCATTTCTATGAGCCCAACTTTCAGAGATGAGTGAAGAAGACAAAGCCTCGTGCATTTCTGGTTCCACAAGATCATAAACTGGATATGATCATCTTCTTCTCCCCCAACCAAATCCAACCGTTGAATTCCATACCCACTTCTTAATCCGATTGTGTCTATACATTCTCTCTGTTCATTCTCATCTGGGTAGAGTGTTACACATATGTTTGTGCTCTGTTTTCGTCAATGGCTGCTGATACTTCACCAACCCCAACAACAGCGCCAAGCTCGCACGCATTTCAGACCCATAACAAGACCCGTCAAGAGGTGAGCAGGCGAGAGATCCAAGCCGCCATTGCCAAGGCCGTGGAGCTCAGAGCTCTTCACGCTGCTCTGGTTCATGGTAACAGCCCAGCTCCCAATCTCGCCTTCACAACTTCCCCTGTTTCGCGTCTTCCTTCTGCAACTCAACTCTCAGCCCAAGATTATCCCGTCTTCGCTCCTGTGAGTCCTAATCCTCTCCGACCCTTTTCGATTTTTGTTCAAAAAAATTAATGGGTTCATAGCTTCATGAACAAAACTAGCTAAAAATGTTGGCTTTTGTGGTTGACTGGTTGCAATTGAATTATATGGTTTACTGATTTCTTAAAGTTTTGGTTTTTATTTGTGATGTTGTTTCTGGGTTTGGAACTGCAACATGGGAACTTGTTAGGTTTATGATCATCAACACAATTGAGCAATGAAAAATGCCAGCTTTGTTGGTGAATTTTGTATCCCCAAATTTCACAATAAAATCCAAAGCAAACCCATAGCTTAAATTTCACCAGATATATTAGTTTTTCGGTGTTTTGTTTTTCTTAGCTTAAGATTTACTCCATACCTGATGTTTCCAAAGCCCCTAAAATTTTGATTTTCTCGGGAAAATGTACTTATGTGTGAGAAAATTTGACAGAGCTATAAAGATGAGGCTGCAGCACCATGTTATCAGCAGATTCCGAGAAGTGGAACAGCATCTGAGAAGAATTGGGAGGGTTATGATTTAGGAGGAAGAGGGAGTGGCAATGATGTAATATCACCCGATTACATGAACTCCGATCCGTCTCATTCCCATATCTGTCCGTCGGATGACCAAAAATCCGTGACCGGTTCTTGCAACAAATGCAGGCCTGCAACGATAACAGCTGGCTCCGACACTGCTTCAAGGATCAGCAAGAGCTCCAACGTTGTTGTTCCATTGACTGATTCTCACGCATCGGTTCATTCACAGAGCAAGACAAAAGGAATGACTCTCCCGAGCTGGTTCACGAAGCTGAAGAAGAAGAAGAAAAAACATGAGAGCTCAACCAGTATAGCAGAGTCCGAGGGGGTTTCTTCTCAGGATTTGGGGGTTTTGTCGATTGAGAGCTTGAAGAAGGAATTGATGGAGGCTAATGAGAACAGAGACGCGGCCCTGTTGGAGGTTGCGGAAATGAAGTCTTCTCTAGGGGATTTGAGGAACAAACTCGAGTACTTGGAGAGTTACTGTGAGGAGCTGAAGAAAGGCACACAAGCAAAGGATTGTGAACTGGTACCTGAAAATAGCATGCCAATTAGCAAGGAAGTAATGGTGGAGACTTTCTTACAGATTGTGTCTGAATCAAGGTTGTCTGTGAAACAATTCTGCAAGACACTCATTGGACAGATTGAAGAAACTGATATGGACAACATAAACTCAGTTCTCCAACCTTATAAGCTCTCGCTCAACTCAAAACATTCGAAAGCTGTTCTGTACCATCTCGAAGCAGTCATAAACCAGTCTCTCTACCAAGACTTTGAGAACAGTGCGTTCCAGAAGAACGGCTCTCCAAAGTTCTTAGATCCCCAACAGGACAGGCAAGCACAATTTGCATCGTTTGTTGCTCTGAGAAACCTAAGCTGGAACGAGGTTTTGAGGAAGGGAACAAAGTATTACAGTGAAGAGTTCAGCAGGTTTTGTGACCAGAAGATGAGCTGCATAATAACGACACTGAACTGGACAAAGCCCTGGACTGAGCAGCTCTTGCAGTCGTTCTTCATTGCTGCTAAATGCATATGGCCCCTTCATCTGCTAGCGTTTTCATTCAACCCGACACTAGGGATTATGAGGGTTGAAGAGAGTAGGAGCTTTGATGCGCATTACATGGAAGACATGTTCATGGATAGGCAGAGGTTAGGGACAAGCCGGGTTAAGGTTATGGTCATGCCAGGGTTTTATGTTCAGTACAGGGTTTTAAGGTGTAAGGTTGTTTGCAAGTATAAATCTGTAGCTTAAACGATGTTTCTTTTTCCTGATCAAATCTATGAAAATGAAATTCAATTACGAAGAAAGACGAATAATACATACCAAAGCTCCCTATCTATGAACCTAAGTACGGCATGAGGTCATCACCATCCAAGAAGTCTGTATCTGGTAGTTCAATATCAAAAGTGTTGAATCCACCAATCTCTAATGACAAATCATTGAGCTGATAATCAAAGTGGCTATCTTGATCAGGAAATGTATATTCTCCAGTTACCGAAGCCAGAACTCCGGTTTCTTCTGGCCTGATTTGGGGAGGATGCTGCACATCATGAATGGATTGATACTCTACTGTCGGTGCATGATAGAAATGATACTGTTGATGTAACTCTGCATTTTGCTCATACACGCTATGCGTGGAGCTTGCATCTACAGAAGGAAGGGCCGGGAATTGACTGACATTAGAAACTGGAAACTGAGGTTGACTAGCATAATCTATCTCTAGAGGCCTCAAATCCAGCATTAGATCTCTGTCTTGATCAGCTCCATGCATACGGTTTATGCCAGGCGAAGAGTCTCTTGGCTCACAGGCTAAATTGTATCCAATCAACAGCATATCATTGCCCATATTAGGTACAGCGTCTCTTGGCTCATACTCGAAATTGTTAGATGTTTCGAGCTGTTGCTCAGAAGAATTTGATTGTCTTTTTCTCTTCCTAGGTTTCTCAGTTGCTTCCTCTTTATCCACCGGTTGATTGTTCCTGTCATGTTTTGAAGAAACAGAACCTACACCATCTTCAACACCACCAACATCATAATCGCTATCGCTACTGATAGCATTACCAGGTTGCTTCTTCCTTCTTCGCCTCCCAGCAAGTGTATCTGTAATGCCAGATGTGCCATGATCACTCGGCTGCTGAATCATAGCTTCCTCTCTACTCAAAACTCCCAACCAAATCGCACTCTCCTTTGCAGTCATCTTATCTTGCAAGCACTTCGACTGGCGAACATGCCTCCTTATCTTTGCAACATCAGGTGACATGTGCTTAATCACAGCAGTCAAAACTCCAACCTTCCACATCTTCTTCAAATCATGCGGCTTCTTGTAAGGAGGACTCCGGGCCTGTGTCAATCCTAACTCAGCCCACCAATCTTCGTTTCCATCGGGCCACCAAGGTGGCGGAACACCTTTCTCTAAGGGGTACTTCCTCTGAGGAGGATCACAATGCTGCATCAGAGATGACAGAAGAGACCCCAGAGTTGAATCCTGCAGGTCCTGAAGAGAGCTACCATTTCGTATGTTATCTGCTTGATTCATGGCTTGACACTCAGCTTCAAACTGGGCAATCGCTGCAGGGCCATTCTTGTCAAACTTAACCTTTTCCTTCCACCAAGCCCTTATGTTATCAGATGCACCACTAACGGGCTTACCCTTCTCAGGGATGATCCCATATACAAATCCACGGGCTTTGCACACTTCCATGAGCTTCAGCATGTACTTGAGAATCCCATCCTGGGCTCTAGACATTTTCTTTCTGCGAGCCTGATCAGAGGTCTGTTTCGGCTTCTGCTTCTCAGCAGCTTCTAGGGCAGCAAGCTTCTGTTTTTCCTTGATCCTTTGGAGTTTGACGCGGTCCTTCCACATCCTCCTCTCCAACTCTTCTGCATCGATTTCTTCATCGCTGACATCTTTCTCTGCAATGTTCTGGCACCTTATGTCATCAGCTTCAATATCCGAACCATAACCAAGTGTCATCAAACCCTCCATTCGGTACAATCACTGATCTGAGGAGCCTTTTGTACCTCTAACTTAGGAACAGCCAACTATACAATATTCAGAATTCCAATTCCTTATCTCTCATTTCCATAACATATGCACAAACCCACTAAGCCACAAACATTCCCCCTTTCTGATGATATCAATCAGCTTACCACCTATGGAAATGAACAAAAGGGCTTACATTGAAATACATAAATAAAAAAACATATAATGTTCACACCCAGACCAAACCAAAATTCTTACAATACCCACCAACAAAATACAAATCACTACAGATTCAAAGTCCAGAGAAAAGGGATTGCATATATTTTACATACAGAATCTTCACAAATACAATCAACTGGAAACTACCCACAACACACATGAAATACACACAACAAACAACAAATAAACCACTATTCAAAAACACTAAAACCAGAAGAAGAAGAAGGTTTTGACAGTTGAGTCTCACCAAATTTCAAGCCCTATCCATCCCTCTGGTCTTCGCACCAATGAATGTCAAAATCCACAGAACCC
The DNA here is from genome assembly GCA_036897425.1 of Erodium trifolium. Lineage (NCBI taxonomy): Eukaryota > Viridiplantae > Streptophyta > Magnoliopsida > Geraniales > Geraniaceae > Erodium > Erodium trifolium. The sequence goes on from JAYMTN010000076.1 coordinate 13,021, forward strand.
TAATCAACAGGTCTCTCCTGAATTTATACGAGAGATTGATGACGAATCAAAGACTGAGAATTGGAATAAAAAAGGGAACTTTGTTTATTTTGCTGAGGAAATCAATATAACAGAGACGAAAGGGACTGTAAACGATAGATACCAAAGAAAATAATGAAATTAAATAGTTTAAAAGTAAATACAATTTCTTTTGTGGGAGATTCAAGAGGACGTAGACAAATGAAAGTAGGACTCTAGGAGTTGGGATCGTGTGCATGACGTTTATCGTGTACCTCTTTCTTTATTTAATTCCACATTTCTTGACCAATGTTTTTACAGATGAATAGTTATTACAAAATGGTAAAGTCAACAGTAGAGTGAAGTGAAGTTTATTGCACCCTGTTGGAAATACTGAAAATCATAAAAAGATAAGGGTAAATTACAGATGCTCCCGAAGTTGTAGCGTTCAACAGATAAATACCCTCAAGTTCTTTTTTAATCGATACATGCTCAGATGTTACGAAATAGATCAAATCGTCCTTGTCCTTGAGGATATGCATCTGTTAAACGCTACGACTTCGGGGGCATCTGTAATTTACCTAAAAGATAATACAAATATACAATGATAAATAAGAGTTACAAAGCTGAACTTGTGCCCTCCAAAACCAACCTCAAATCTCACAACATGCTGTCCGACCTCGCCGGCAACCTCCGGAAGAAGTTGAGCGGAACCGAAGGAAGCCGGTGCCGGAACTTCGGATGCCTCAACACATACAACCCCATCAACAGACACACTACCTGAAACGGCGTCACATACACAACCACCGCAGCCACCAAACAGAACATCAGGAACAACGTCGTCGCTCTCGGATCCCTCCAGCTCAACAGCGACTGAAACCTCTCCCCCTGCGCCGCCAAGTCCCCGACCACCGTCTGAACCCTCCCGCCGATACTCCTCAGCCGATCATACCTCATCTTGCACACATCCGACGGCCGGGACGTCGGGAACGAGTCGAACTCCTCGTCCAGCTCGTCCCCGTTCACCGCGTCAGCGTGAGACAACCTCGTATCCATGTGCGGAGGATGCCTCGGCCTCCACCGGAAGTTCCAAACGCCGATCAGAAACATGTACAGAAAAGCCGTGGGAAGTATCAGCTCCGGGTAGAGAACCAAGATCACGAACAGGACGTGGATAAGCACCGTCGTGATCGGATTCTTCCAGTGACAAATTTGATCGAACCATCTCCCTATACTAATGATCCCGCTGAACACCCCCATGATCCGGAAGAAATTAGCCTTGCTCCGCCGCATGCTCCACATATGCGAGTCCACATCGAGCATGTACTCGACGATCTCTTTCCTCAGCGGCGGCTCTGCCCTGCTCAGCCTCATCGCCACGATCTGCATCGCCTGGTGCCTCAGGATATCGAGCTGGATCACCGATAAAGGGTGGATGTAATGCATCTTCGGCAGCAATGGATGCGAATACATACTGAAAAAGATCGAATTTTTAGTTATGAAAATGTAAAAATATTGAACTTTTAGATATGGAAGCCCAATCCAGTATAAGTGACCGCTACGTGATAATGTTGGAGTCCTACCCAATTCAAAAGATTGAATTTTTAGTCGTAAAAACCGACATAATATAAATGATCGCTACCTAATAATGTTATGGTCATGCCCGATTGAAAATATTGAAATTTTAGTTGTAGAAACCCGACCCAATATAGATGATCGCTGTTTAAAAATATTAAAGTCCTACCCAATTCAAAAGATTGAATTTTTAGTCGTAGAAACACAAACCCAACACGATATAAATGATCACTACCTAATAGTGTTACGGTCACACCCAATTAAAAATATTGAAATTTTAATAGTAAAAAACCGACTCAATATAATTGATCGCTACCTAATAATGTTACGGTCATGCCCAAATGAAAAGATTCAAATTTTAATTGTACAAACCCGAGCCAATATAAATGACCGTTCTAAACAAAATTTACCTCAACATGTTGATTAAAGACGAGCAAGAGAACCTCACAGCCAATTGAACCTCCCCTGTTTTCTTCACGCCAGAGGAATGAAGAACAAGCAGAGGATACGAATGCGTGTAAACCCGATCAGTCTCGAGCGTAGACAACCGAATCCTGACCTTCCCGATCCTGGAATCCTTCCCTCCGCCGTGCACGTGACCGTTGTCACAAACTCCGATCGTAATAACAGTGCACGGATCAAAGACCTCCCAAGTGTACTGCTCGTTCCACCTCGGCGCCAAGCTATCAACAATAGTCCTCGTCCGGATCCATTTCTGGCCATACTTAGCCACACAATACGCGTCCGTCGTGCCCCTCCCGTCCCGAGTCTTCATCGGGACAAGCCCGTGAGCGCTCAAGATCCCGACTTCAAGAACCCCAATACTCTGTTTCCACAATTGCTTAGCGGTGGGCCTCAGATCACTGCTGCAATGATTCGATTCATCGTGAACATGGTACCCTCCGTCCAAACAAATCCGCAAATGAATCCTACTCGCAAATTTGATCTCTTTCTTCTCCCCTTCGAGCAAGTGCTTCTCGAGGTTGTACCATCTCGTGTTAACGGGCTTGTGATCGAATCTCCTCTGCACAATGTGCAGAGGAACCAGACATTTCCCCAATACCTCGTCTTTACTCGGAGCCAACTTGTCCTCAACAGTCAAGATCAGAGGCTCGTCGAAAGGTTCAGCTACAACAAACACCAAATCCTCGTTCCACATCGGGTTTATACTTCTAGTTTGACAAATTTTTGTCCTTAGAGCTTGATTTCCCAACACAGCCTTCACAAAAGCTTCTGGGTTTCGAGTTTTATCGCTTGGCACCAAGTCCTGAGCCTCGATCACATTGACCCTCACGTACCAGAGCTTGGGGGAGAGATAGACTTTTGATCGGATGCTTGTGACTCCTTCGGGGCCGACACTCGCTGCATCGGAGTGCCAAGCGTGGGGAAAGGCTTCGTCGGCTTGTGTCCCCATCCAGACAGCTAACATGAGCTCTCCTTTGACCTTGTCTCCTCTTCGATCCTCGAGTCTGTACCATTGCGGCGCCAGAGGGCTGTCCGGTGGGACTCGTCTCGGGATGTCGTTGAGGTCGAACAGGGCCCTGCCCATGTGGTCGTCCTTGACAAAGTCCTTGTCTTTGAGGGTTACTTCTAGGACTGAAGCTTGGATTCGTTCTTTGGAGAAGGCGAAGACTTGGTTCCATTCTGGATTTGATTTCTTTTGGAAGTGCTTTGTGAGGCCTTTGTAGTTTCCGAGCTTTACTTCCACGTAGGGGTCGCAGCTGCCGGTGAGGTCCTTTCCGGGGAGGTCTTTGGCTTTCACGACGTGGATGTAAAGGTATTGCATCTGCTCGACTAGGTCGTAGGTGCAGGAAAGCTTGTCTCCAGTTGCACCCGTGTAGCCGATGTTTGGTGAGGTCTCTTTCAGGGCGAAGTCTATGGCTTGTGGAGTCTTAGCCATTTTTGGTGGCTAGATTTTACTTATGACTCAAAGATTGATTCAACAGAAGCAATGAGAGATGTATGAGTAGGTGTTATGGAACTGAGAAATGATTGAACATGCACCTTTACATTCAGTGTTCAAGACTGAAACTTTATGACCTCTCCATACATTTTCTCAGCAGCCAAACAAAGGGTAGTCAAGAGCAGATGAAAATGCTGCATTTAATCAGAAAAAGGTTCAATTTTTCACACGAAATTGAATGAATGAGACAACTTGCAGATCAAGTAAACTCAGCATTCAAAGCTGTAAAATTAAACAACCAAAACTTGTAAGCCATTTTATCTTCATCTGATTACTGTCTGCGAAAGAAACAGCATTTCAGGAGTTTCTACAACTACCCAAACTAACTCCAAAACGAGAACCTTAAAAAAAGAAGACATTCTTGTCAAGCATTTTAGAAGAGAGAATGAGAAAATGCTAACCTTGACTTGTTGGATACACATGATGCTGTGGTCTTTGGAAGGTGCAACAACATATGATTGAAAACTCTCTGACCATCAGACACACCCACTTTGTTTTATGATTGAGCACCATAAATATAAAAAACTCGATCACTAAAAAAGTTAGGCAAGAAAAGTTACACAAGTTGCATGCATGGTATTGGTCTTTTCTTAATGAATGTAGATTGGAATGGGATGAGAAACAAAGAAATGAAATGGAGGTAGGTTTGGTAACTTCCACAGCAACTTATCCTCTTCCTTTCTTCTTTCCCCATCCACCTACTATTCACCTACCATTACCTGTTCAGTTTCAATATTGCAGCTACAGTTATGTCAACAATCACATTTTCTTGCATCCACAATCATTCAGATTTAGATTGCTAAAATTCCACAACTCTATGTCTACAGGAGATTTAGATTGCTAGTACAATCATCAGCTATGCCAATGTTTTTATTAACTCGAGAACACAGCATAATTGTATGTTTCTGTATGCAGTAGGTGTCATATTTTTTCAATTCACGATTTATCTATAGAATGCAAATCATCAATGCATCTCCATTTCACTCCTAGTTAATTTGCTAAAACCGGATCGGCCAGATAGGCATCGATTTACCTAGAATTTTTTCACTTGAACTAGGGCTCCTTTCTTCGCTCCAGATTCTAGCATAGCATCCAAAATAGCTATGTCTTTTGCACCTTCAAGATATGAGAGACGAGGCTCAGCTTCATAGCCATTATCCTTCTGCAATGAACCAGGCAAGAACACGGGTCAAGGTTACCACTTCTAATGTATAGCTCTCTTACAAACATACCCAATATCAACAATCAACCTAGATTCGCTAAGATCTATATATTACCTATCAACAAAACTTCAATTTCCAAAAGACAAATGATTAACTATGCTTATTGGGCCTCTCTCCCCCTCTCTCTATTCAGACCTTGTCGGGAGTCTTTCAAGGTGGGAGTCAAGTGCCAAAAATTAGAGTTCCCTTCTACATAAGGTAGGTCTTGAGCCCATTTCTTGATGCATCAATCTTAAAAAGATCTTTCAGAATAAATAAATAAATAAAACCTTTGGTGCCCCCTTACTTCTACATAAGCAAGGTCTTGAAGCCCAAAAGCTTTGAAGCACTTGATTTAGTCAATAAAAAATGATTAACTATGCTTATGGGTACACCAACCACAGAAATTTGTAAGAGAACCTATCATACTATACTACCTTGACGGAAATATCATGTAAAAATGTTTTCAATTCTTCTGTCACTCCACTGAAGGGGTAGAAGGTGGTCTTTCTCTGACCATCAGCACTATATAGTGTAACCTGTCATATCAATGCATTTCTCACACATTAGCATGAATGAAAAATTTGAGTCAACAGTATATTGAATCCGATTCAAGAACTAGAAAGTTTCAGCTCAAAATTTCCAACACTATGAAAAAAAGATTGGTTGACAAACTACCAGATAACCATGTCGCCCATCTTGGTTCCCACGCTCAACTTCCAGAGTTCCCTTCAGGCAAACAACTCGCCAGACTATCTGCAAATACCAGACAATGTCATTGAAAAATAGCGACAAATTTAGTACGCGAAAATCAATCAAGCCACATATGTAGTACATGCCTTGGGTGATCTAGATGATACAACCATAACAAACACTCCAGAACATCCATTCTCCAGATGGCTGAGGCAAAACATAATCCAGAGTCAGTTTCAAGCTTTTAATTATGGTGTGAAAATATCCTTCTGAAAGTAACTCAATACATTAGAAACCTACAAGACAGAGGAAATATTATCTGGTGGAGGTAACGTCTGATCTACATGAGATGTCATAGCTGAAACTGATGTCACCTCACATCCAACAAGCTGCTCACATGAACAGGAAACATAACATTTCAAAGTTAAACTATTAAGCAAATAGCATGTTATTGAGGCTAACCATGCTTTGAACTTCAAAGAATGTAGCAGTTCTATATTATAATATCATTTTAGAATGTTTTGTACAGTCTGAATTTATATTTCGGCTGCCACAATTTGTTTCTTATAAAAGAAAAGAAAAAAAATGAAAATTTGTTGGATCAATGAACACCTTTTAGGAATCAGAGAAAACTTACATATTTACAATTTGGATATTTTGTAAAAATGTTAAGGAGTAGCAAAATGCTTTCATGAGAAACTCAAACAACTGAAAGTGGCATTTGAAGGAACCTCAACAATCATTTATCGTGAAGTACAAAAAACCTGGAAGATTACCATCCTCAATCCTGCAATGAAATGTACCCCCATGTCTAGAATGAAACCCCCCTGTGAAAGACCAAGAAACAATCGTCAACATAAGACTCATCACAGTTTCATTATGATAACGCGAGAAGAAAAGAGAGTAGGTATCATATCATTATAAACAACCATTTATGGCATCCCTAGAAGTTGAAGATACATAATTTTGGTAAATTGGTAGCCTCCAAGAAATAGGAGATGGATCATTCTAGTAGGCATTGATATCCATGAAAATGAACAAAGTGATCTTATCGCTTTGTATCAAATATTTCTGACAGCTAAGTATTCCGCCCACATGTGTCATAATCTAATATATATATTTGGCCTTCAATAAAATCTGTGTTACTTACTGTAATACTCAAAGCATAATGCATGATGTATATACAACTCATGGGTTATAGCTCACTGGGGAGTAGCATGCACTGAAGTGCGCAATAGCATGACTCTGATGCTAAATAAGTAATTGGTTCAGTGAATTAGAAACCAAACTCGGCAGTGATAGGTTTAGTGTGAAAAAAAAAAACATACAGTGAAATCTCGCCTCCAGGAGCTTGAGAAATAAGGGTTTGAACTGTTCATTGATCCTTCAACTATAACTTGGACGCTCATCATGTCCCCAATGTCTGCCATTAGTTTCTTGCACTGTTAATGAACTAATGAGTCTCTTTCAAGCTGGAACTATGGAACCAAGAAATATGCAAAAAGAGAGAGAAGAAATTACCTCCACAAAGGCAGGCTCAAACCGATAATTTTCTGCCAACGCCCAAATTGGTTTATGAGAGGAATTGGCAGAAATAGAGTTGTAGCTTGACAGTGCAACTTCCAACTCACTTGTACCTGTATCACAATCTCCAAGTACTTAAGAACAGCAACTTAATGAGCATTATAGATGTAAAATATCGTTTGCACTGGAGTAGCTTATGCACATGACGTGGTGCAATTAATAACAAGAATCTCTATGTGCTTCAGTGTTTACAATAAGAAATCAAAATGTGAAATAATGATTGATGACTTGTATAAGGATTGAGTTGTACAGGCAGGCTACCACTGGTGGTAGGAGAAGGAATACCATAAGACTAAGATCTGGAACAGAAAGCTTCTTAATTTTAACCCATATGTAAGGAGATTAAAAATAAACTTCAGCGTCAGGCATGGTCTTGTTGTAGTTAAGGTGACTGTCGCTAGCTAGGGGATGATGCATGACAGAAACACAAAGAAAAAGCATAGCCATAAATCATTTTCTAAATGCCATGACCGGTAAATTTATAATACTAGTATATTCAATTATAATGAATTTGCAAATTACTTACAAGCTGCTGCTGGTTTCTCTTCAGACCACCAAAAGAGCCATGCAACATGCATCAAGGACATAAGAAAGGCAAAAACCTTTAGTAAATTGAAATGGAAATAGTAAATAAGTAGAACCTGTTTCCTATTACAATTATCATGATGTGAATGTTTCGTTGGAATAAAACAAAAGGCTGATAAAATGTCATATTTGGGGCATCATATATAGCCTTTTCCATAAATGCACAAGAAAAGAAAAATAAACCATTTGGCCTGTAAATCACCTTGAAGAACATGCTTTCCTGCCTTTAGCAGTTTCAGTGACATTTCGACCTGCATTGATTAATCATATGTAAGGATAATCAAAAAAATAATGAGCAAAATATCCAAATACTGAAAGAAGCTCAAAAAGTGACATCCCGATACGGCAGTTCGTTTCATTTTTTGTTTCTTATCTTTTTTAAATCATATACTTGAAATTAATATAATTATTGTGATATCATCTACAGAGATAAAAAAAAAAAAAACACATTCAAATAACCGGTACACAGAGAAGATGCAATTGAGCACCGAAGATTAGGATGTCAAACTATTGGTTAAAAATAAGATACTTTTGTATACCAGTTTATCATTCGGAAATCTACAAAAAAAATAACCGTCCAGTGATAGTTGTGAATGGGCCAGCAACTATTCCTTTTGAGATAAAGTACTAAAATTTAATATAAAGAATCCGTTACTTCTCGAAGACCTTACTAAAGGTAAGAGATAAAGTTTTTTCTGTAGGAATTCCATAGCAGTCCACATGCATTTCTGGACTTCTTCAGCCTCACTACCAGTACATATGTATAACATTAAACACATGCTTGCTTCAGTCTGCAATAACATGTCAATATCTTCTTCTCCTTGTTGTAAATTAACTAATACCATCATCCTTGATGATCTTTAGAATCATGTAATAAGTATGAATTCCAGGTTTCCATAAACTTGTTTAAATGATTAAACTGAGTCTATCAGCTTTTAAAAAACCAATGTCACACAATAGTGATAGGAGAGTCAAATTCCAGATACCTGAATCTGTGCAGCAAGAACCACTGCAACTCCAGGTACCGAACCATCCCGAATAATCTCATCCAGACCAGCATCTCCCCACTTACATTCCACATTTGGAAAATGCTTCCTAGCAACCTCCACAGCAGCAGTTGCTGATTCCTGGAACAGTTCATCATAAAACCCATAAAAGAACAGAAACCCCAACTTACATTTCCCATTTTCACTAACAAATTTATACCCTTTTGTGCACTTCCTTGGTTATTTCACAAAACCCAATTGAGCATTTCTGCAAAGTTAGCTACTTTTCCAAATCATTCAGCATCCAAAATTCACAGAAACTGCAACTTTTCTTTAAGCAGCCAAAATAGAAACCTACACACGTACGGTTGAAGATGGAGATGGTATGATAGGTACCTGGGTACGGCTCCAAATGAACTTGACAGCAACGAGATCAGAAATCTCGGCGAGTCTCGGAATGTACTGGCTCTTCACGAAGATTCCAGCTCCGATTATGGCGATCTGCGGCAGCTTCTCCATTGGTCCAGCTACAATTTGCGGGTTTTGGGGCTTGATGATAGATCTATCTGGTATTGTGACTGATTGGAGCTAATTTGAAGGACAAGCATTGCTGTTGGAAAGTGTCATTTAGATCTAAAATAAATTAAACAAATTAACCATGTTTTAATCATCAATAATTTGTAAGAACTAGTTATAATCTATTAGTATGCTCTTTAATAAGGGAGAGAACCAATCGAGTTCAAAATTGTTAAAATTTGATTCCATATTTGTGCGTTAAGTTCGAATTTGACTTGAGTTCAGTTGGAGAACAACCGATAAAATTTAAATTCTACGTAGATTAATTCAATTTTAATCATAAGAGTAACTCTATTAACGACTACCGAGTGAAGAGGGAATCGCCGATGTTAGAATCGTTGCAACATGTCTATGCCGAAGCCCAATATCGATGTCGATGTTGTTCACCGATGTCGAAGTCGCTAGTGGATATTGTTCACGTATGTGTCGATGCCAAGGTGGCGGTAGCAAATGGCTACCTACCACGTGGCTCTCCATTCAAAATGGATGTATATATAATCACCATCAAATAAAACCGTCTTTATTGTGCAAACTACTAATCAATAAGAGTCTTTGGATTCTCAAAATATGCTGGTCCAGATGATGTCAATGCGCGATGACAATTTTATCAATAACGCAAAAAAAAAAATAGGTCTTTTGACC
>JAYMTN010000077.1:0-22810 GCA_036897425.1 Erodium trifolium
CGGTTACTTACACCGCCAGCGCCTCAAAGTCTGTTCCCCGCCAGCACACCGACCATTTCCAATCAGCTTCCCGCCAACGTTAGCTCACCGACAACACCTCAACGCCAGCTAACCGACCAGCGTTGTGGATGCTATTAGTTGAGTGACAAAACAACATAATAAATGTATTTTCGTGAGATTCAGGTAGGAGTTGACATCTTTTAGCCAACAAATAAAAGACTTCCGGCGCGCCTGATTCGCGCCAGCTCAGGAGTAGCCAGGATCTGAGCAACACCCAACCGCAGCAGATCGGTACTCATTTCCTTCTCGCTACAGTGTCTGTGTCTGGTTCTCACATAACAGTTCTCGCCCTTTATTCTCTTTTCTTTTCTGGGTTCGTAGAAAGAGAGAGAAATTGACATCCCTATGAAGATCACATCCCTCTTGGTCCTCAAGGTCACCCCCGACGGCTCCGATCCGGTGATACTCGCTAACGCCTCCGATGTCAACCCTTTCGGCTCCTTCCAGCGCTCCAGCGTCAGAGAATTCATTGTCTTCGTCGGTCGCACCGTCGCCAAAAGAACCGAGCCCGGTCAGCGCCAGTCCGTTTCCCACGCAGGTCTGTTTCCAATACTCGATCTTCAAAAATGTTTAATCTTCGTTTCTCTGAAAACCAGTAACGCTTCATTGTTTATCGCTTATTGGGGTTTCGTTGATTCGCTGCTTTACTGCTTGTACTGGTTTTAATATTGTGTTTTGGGGGAGATTCATTTACGATTCTGAAGGTTTGATTCTGTACTGTTTTTTGTTTGTTTGGGGCTTAGTGTGATTTGAATTTGATGCGAGGGAGTTATTTCAATGTAATTTGAATATATTTGATCTAAAGCTGAAATTTTTGGTGGTGAGTTTGGAGCTTCTGGAATTTGAGTGCAATTTCAAGTGTATTGGTGTAATACTGATATGAAGGACTCGTTCCAATGGTATGGTAAAAAACTCATAATATCTTGCAAAGTGATCTGAAATCCTGAAAGGTGATGCAATATGGTTTATATTAGCAATTTATGTTGATGCCTACATGAAGGTTTAGTTATGGTAGCCTAATTCAGATACGCCATCGAGTGCTTTGTTTTAAAATCTAATAAGGACAATATATTGTTGTAGCTCTTATGCTAGAAACGCATATAGTTTGTTATACTTGTGAACAGCATATTACACAAATTACATATGTTTCACAAAAGGCTGTTTGCTTGTTTTTTGTCCCTCTTGGCTATAGAATACAAGGTTCACTCATACAACAGCAATGGTTTGTGTGCGGTGGGTTTTATGGATGATCATTACCCAGTTCGGAGTTCATTTTCCTTGCTCAACCAGGTAAATTAAGCAGTTATCTCTGTACTTACTAATGATTGACTTGTCATATTCTGCTTGCTTAATTTTAAGTTAACCGTGCTTGATTTTCAAATGATTCATCTTATTATCATTTACATCCAAGGTGATAAAGACTAACCATGGAAATTAATGGTACTGTATGATTTTGATTGCCTTTAAAATATTGTGCTAAAATGTATGTTCTTCACTGCATTATTTGAACATACTTTCATAGCTAAGGATGACGCATCAAGTCTTGAAAAGGGTGGGATGTGTCTGATGGGGATGCTCTACATGGTACTTCTTGCAAAAATGCAAATTATACACCAAAATAAGTTTGGCTTTAATTACACATGTCTTCTCTTGTAAATGGCTTTAAAAACGGTCAGTTACTCTTGCCATGAGATTGCTGCAAATAGAAGTTTTTGGATTACCTTTGTATGTTTTGTTGTAAAAATCTCTATGATACTTCATATCTTCCTCTTACCGGGTAGTTGACAGCTTGGAGTGTTTGGCAGGTCATAGATGAGTATCAAAAGAGTTTTGGCGATTCTTGGAGAAATGTGCAAGCAGATAATACTCAGTCATGGCCCTACTTGGATGATGCTCTTGCAAAATTCCAGGTACTCTATCTGGTTTTCATTCACATTAAGATATTTTCTTTAGAAACTTTGTCAATTGAGCTTGTATTTCCGGCTTCCATTTTTCAACGGGTTGCTGAATCCATATGATATTAACTAGTATTTTCTTCTTTTATCCTTGGAATGTTCAGGATCCTGCAGAGGCTGATAAGTTGCTGAGAATTCAGAGGGAGTTAGATGAAACAAAAATTATCCTGGTGAGTATTGAGTTGTAGATGCATTAATTGTGTGTCTGGATCTCTGTATCATTTTGTTGGCTATTTGATTGGTTATTTTGGTTGGTGAATGTGTATGCTGTGTCAAATTTCACATTCTCAGCAAACTTTGCCTATAGTTTATCTGTTGGGTTATTCTTGGTAGTGGGATTTTATGGTTGTAGATTGAAATGTGGCTTCGATTATATGGTTTGTATTCTTCTTTCTAATATAGTAATATACAAATGAATCTGTTAAACTGATGAATGTTGTACAAGAAAAAGTAAAACTTTGAACTATGTCTCTGACTGTTGAAAAGCTACATGGTATGATTGAAATCAAGTTTCTGACATGTGACAAAGTACCGTGGATAGTTTAATTATACACAATGGTTTCTCGCGAAGTTTAGTTAATCTTCATTATCGTGTGTCAAGTCTTGATGCTTTATATGCAGTGTGATGATGACTAGGCTGATGTGTATTATTGTTGAGTTGTATTTATTTCCCAACCAGTGGATGATGCAAGACCTTCTTTTCAAAAGAACTGGAAAGCATATGCATCCCTTGCAATATTTAAATTCTGAATATTTTGCTGAACTGGATTGGTATCTCTTTACGCCTTGTTCATTTTTCTTTGATATAACATAGATCTTTTCATTCATGCGTCTTTCTTTGATACAGCACAAAACCATTGATAGTGTGCTTGCTAGAGGTGAGAAGCTGGACAGTTTGGTTGAGAAGAGTTCAGATCTGAGTGCAGCGTCACAGGTATGTAGATAGTTTATTTTGCATCTCAACCTTTCACTTTGATTATAAATCTCAAAATGCTCCGATATGTGTTTAGCAAATTTAGCTCAACTTATAAGTTCCTAACAATGATTAAGCGTATTAAACATGTTATTCTGCATTGTAATCTCAATTACCAAATCATGTTGAATCCTTAGAACCGTTCTTACCTGCATATTATATTCATCTAAAGATCCGTGCTAAGAAAAATTTTGGTTGTTGACACAGATGTTCTACAAGCAGGCAAAGAAAACTAACACATGTTGTACCATATTGTAAGCTTCCGAGGGCAACCAACTATCCTGTAATAGCAGCGTCTACTCCTACTCGTTTTGGCTTTATCGTTGGCGGAAATCAAAGTTGTGATTGTAATATGTTTATATCACTTGTTCTTTACTTGGCCAAGATTTGGTTGATTTCCCTCTTTCCTCAGCCGTGTTAGAGAAAGGAAGTCCCGAATGTCGGCAAAGAGCTTACTAAAATGTTTTGTTTTGAGCAAGCTTGTTTGATGCATCTCTGTTTTTCTTCTTGATTTTGCTACTATATACGAACACACCTACACAAATCGCATTGAACTTCATTTTGCCAGATTGCATCTTCTAGAATACTTAAGAATTGGTGAATGTTCCAAAATAGTTTCAACTGCTCATTTTTGTTCAGATTTGGTCATTAATTTTTTTTTTGTCTCAACTATTTAAATTCGTTTAATTAGTAGTATAAAAATTACATATGGAACTTGCTTCACAAGCAATCGAAATATCGGACATGAGAGAGAAGAAACGGTAAACATATACGCAAACAGGAAAGTATGAAACAGCCAAGTCCAAACTCGTTAGATTGAGTATGGGCCTTAGTTGTGGGCTTAGGAAGGCCCAAGGTGGCCCCAATCAAGACTGTGGCCCAAAACTGTTTTCTATATCCTTCTTTTTGTTTGATTCCAATTTTAGTGAAGTCGGACGGACGGTTTCAGATTAGGCACCGCCAAAAATCTCCGATGTCCACTGAGACGCCAGCTCCCGCCGCCGCTGCTTCGGCCGCCTTTCCGACGGAGAAACGACCGATTTCTGTTTTCGAATTACCGGAAAATTTCTTCGACGGCTGTCACCTGATACGCCCTTCCGCTACTTCAATCTCCGGTGGTGATGCGGCGGGAACCTTTGGAAACCACGATTCCACAACCATAGACAATGGGGATGAGCGCGAAGGTGAGAGGAGCTCTAAGAACACGGCTGCTTTGGATAGGTGGACCTGCAAGACCTGCCAGCTCGAGTTTGAGTCCCTTCAGGACCAGCGTTCACATTTCAAATTGGACCTCCATCGCTTTAATGTAAGTTTCTCTTCACTTTTGGTCTCGATGTTTATTTTTTATCCTCTTTCTATCAGTTTTTGGTTCTGTTTGACGATTTGTGGTCACTATTATTTTCTTGGGTTTGGTGGGTTTTGATCAAATTCAATACTTTACAAGCTCACACCTTGGAATGAAGTTTCAAAATTGGATTGGACCTTCTCCTGCGTAGCACCTTCAAGTTGCTTTGAACATTTTGAGATTCAATTTCTAAGCTACTGAATTGAACAATGTAGGTGGTGGCAGTGTTTTAGTCCATTGTTTTTTTTTTTTTGGGTCTCAAAACCTGTGTATTTAGTATTGGTGATTTTTGTAATTCATTAGAAATTATGTTAGGTAAAATTTGAATCAATGGTTCAGATTATGCCACATCAGGATCACACCCAAAGCACTTGGAGGTAAAGTGTGAGTATCAGGTCCAAGTGTTTTTCACATGATGGTAATATGGTTTGATGTTAAATTTAGGTATTAAAGTTGAAATTTGAGATTACAAGCTCTGCCCCGTATAGGGCGTCGTGTATTTAGGAGTTAAGAGTTGTTGGAAAGATATTAATATCATCTTTCTTTGTGAGAGATAGAGAGAGTGAGGGAGAAAGAAAGAACAATACATATCCTGCAGAAATTCTTGGATTGAAATTTCCAATTATATCCACCTCCAAGCGTGAATTTCGTGGTATAGAAGACAACAGAACAGAAGCTCCAGGAGAAAAAGAAAATGCTTGATATTAGTATTACTATTGCCGTCCATTTACTTAGTTGTATGTGATTTTTAGGTGAAGCTACTTATTGCCGGGAAGGATACTGTGAAGGAGGAAGATTTTGATGAGTTGACATCTGATTCTTTCAAGGATTTTGATGTTTCAAGTATATCAGGATCAGAAGATGAAGAAGACAAGGGATCATTTCCCTCTAGTAATTCTCATAGGGGGGCTGGTGAAGGCTTTAAGCAGAAATTATTTGTTCGCTTGCAAAAAGGCGAAAAGGTTTCACTTTGGCGGAATTTACTTCTGGATGATTCTCAAAGTATTTTATATGGGAGTAATAAAATATCTTGTACTGATAGTGGTGGGTTCGTGCCTTGTGTGCGGGAGAACGAAGTGATTGAGAAGTTACATTCTTTGATTCATGAGCCTAGGGGTAATACACATTTTAGGATTGTGTTGCTTGCAAGTGGTGGGCACTTCGCTGGCTGTGTGTTTAATGGCAACTTAGTTGTGGCGCACAAAACATTCCATAGGTGAGTGTATTTTTTTTATACTTGCTCAAATAAACAAAACGTTTCTGTTCTTGTGTTTGTATTGCTTTTCTTTTAAAGAACAAAGTCTTAGGTCAGGAGCAACTTGTATTGTTGTTTGAAATAATCTGCAACTCATTGTATCGTGTGCACAATGTTTATGCCTCTATCTTTGGGACAACATGCTCCTCCTTCAGCCTTGACTCTAGATTTATATTGTTTTCTGCAATCTTTCAATTTTCAGTTGTTACTGTTTTTTGAGTACCTTGTGTGAGGTTGCCTCATCTTTTGCCTTTTCAGTGTCATAACAAAGAGTCTTGTAGCTGTGCAAGGCTTTCCCCAGAAGCCAAGCTTAGATACCTGACTCTGCCTCTGGTTTGTTCAGTTTAAACAATAAAGTGGCGCATTTGCTGAAACTCATGTGTGAAAATTTAATGTCCTTTGTTTAGATGGTGATGTATAGAACTCTGGTCTAGCATTTCTTGACTACATAGAGAAAAAGAGATAAATTGTTTTTTTAATATCTTGAAGCAAGCTATTCTGTCTGGAACAGAGTGAAACTCTTAAATATTGATCTAAGCTCTAATTGCCCTCTGTATTGCTTATAACAGCAAGAGAAATGGATTTTTTTTCCTTGGATTAAGTTTGGATGTCTTTCTTGTCATGTAGATATGTTGTAAGGGCCAAAGCTGGTAAAAAACAGTCATCAAAGGATGGAGCTGGTAGGGCCTCACATTCTGCTGGAGCTTCTCTTCGCCGCTATAATGAACTTGCTTTAAAGAAGGTACATAACTGCCTAGAGCTAAATGGTGCGATTATCCATATTATAAGTGTTTGAATTTTGTTGCAATGCAGATGATTTTTTAGTGTTCATATGGTTTTTGTGTGTTTGATCAGTTTCACAAAGTTGATTCATTCTAATCTCGACATATTCTAGGACATTCAAGAACTACTTGGTGCCTGGAAGACATATTTTGATGCTTCTTCATGTGTTTTCGTATATGCTCCCTCGACCAACCGTCAACTGCTTTTTAATGGGGACAATCCATATTTTAGTCATCAGCGTTGTGTTGTTCGAAAAGTTCCATTGGTAGTTCGTAGGCCTACTCTCAAAGAAGCATGCCGTATCTATAACCAATTAACTCAAGTTTCATATGAAGGAGATGATAAGGAAAGGACACTAAGCATCACGAAAGACTTAATGCTAGACTGCAACATTGGCAGTGACAAGCCTAGCTCTGCCAAAGAGAATTTGGAGGACGGCTTGGATGGTATGGAAAGTACTGCAGCATGTTCAAGTTACCAAAAAGCTGATGAAGAACTAAAGACAAGCGAGAGTGAGAGTGAAATTATTTTTACAGCAACACCTTTGCATGAAGCAGCACAGAAGGGCAATGCTGGCGAAGTTTTGAAACTCTTGGAACAAGGTTTGGATCCTTCCATCAAAGATGAGAGGGGGCAGACCCCATACATGCTGGCAGGTGAGAAAGAGGTCAGGAACACCTTTAGACGGTACATGGCTGAAAACCTTGGTAAGTGGGACTGGCATGCAGCAAAGGTGCCTAGTCCATTGACACAAGAAATGGAGGAATCTCAATCTGCTAAACAGGTCAGTTTGCTATCTCTTTAGTATAGATCCGAACTCTGGTCCTGAATTTGGTACATCTGTTTCATTGGTATTTGGTTTTGTGGACATATAGTTTTTAAAACCGGAAATGAAATAAGGTGGAAATATTGACCAGAGTGTTTTTGGTAGTTAATTTGGTCATGGTATAACTATTACGCTTTCCTGTTTTTTTGATCGGACGCTTAACTGGGGAATTCTGATGGGATCCGGTGTATTACTGCTGGTATGGTCGCATCCGACTACTATGCTTTTATTAAAATAAAATGTTGCAAATTAGTATGCCAAAGTTTGGTGTTTGGGTATTTTTGTAAGCACAAATACCAGACAACAAATTTATATCATAGCCTTAGGGATAAGGAGATTGAAAGAAGTCATTTGACTGTAGAATGTCTATCTGTGTATGAAAAGTAAAAAAAATCCAGTCAAAGTTACGGTTTAAAGATATTCTGTAGAAGGTACAGAAACTTGCTACATTGTTTGGCTAGAAATATGAGAATAACCTGGACTGCATGTGTAGTTGTGTGTTCAATCACTGCACCTATAACGGTATTAGAGCTGAAACTGAAATATTGATTCTTAAATATTGAGTTTGATAACCAAGCTGTCTTTTCCACTACGAAGCATTTGTTTCATGGCTATAATAATATGAACTAATGAGGATATATGTTTCCTTGTTTCTCAGGCAGAGAAAGATGCCAAGAAGAAAGCAAGAGCAAAAGAGTTGAAGAAATTACGTAAGGCCAAGGAAAAGAAAGTTCGGGTATGTATTCCTTCTTTTCATAATTTATTGGGATATCTTGAAATTTTGGTTTAAGTCCTGCCGGTTGTGCTCTTATTGGGGTACCAGTTGTTTGACCTTATGCCGGGTTAAGCATTAGGGCCTGTTTGTTTCATGAAGATGTTCTCTCCCCACAGAAAACATCTTCCACAGAAGTTAGCTTCCGAGAAAATGACTCTCAGAAAAGAAAAAAAGAAAAACAAATCTCTGTTGTTTGGACTTTTGGGTACTGCATCCAATAGTTGAAAGTAACAAAATCAATCTCGAATATTCATATATGATCTGCTTAGTATCCTCAATGGAATTTGAAAAGTTGGTAAACTAAAACAGATCAACAAAAAGAAGAAGAAGAATGAAAAGGAGTGGGAGGAGGATAATAAGGCTTGGGGGCAATACTCGCTGACAGCAACAATTATCGTGACCTCCATCTTGGCTTGCAGAGCAGTGTCTAGGTTGTGCAGGTAAGACACGCTTGAGTTAGTTTACTTCTTGATAGATGTACTATTCTGACCAGATAAACTGTGAGAGAGATGTGTATGCTTTTCTTTATCCGCGAAAAATACTTTATTTTGAGGATGGGTCCCGAAGGAAGCCCCATGAGAAGGAGTACAGGATATGAATGTGTATGTTATATTGACCAGCCTAAACAAAGAGTTGGGGAAGACATTTTCCTGAAAGATCCTTATTTCCTTACCACTTCACATCTTTAGATAATGCAACTAGAGCTGTTTATGGAAATCAAAACAAAGAAAATCTTATGTTATTTCACTTATTTGGAATGCTTCAACCGTCCAGGAGGCATTGAAGAGTTCACTGGCTGCAGAGAGGTGAATAACTCTCAAGCCAATGCTTCATCAAGTAGTACTACAGCAACATATATTATCTGCTCGTGCTGTAACTCATTACTAGCAGGAGAAGTTCCATTTCACAGGTACAATTACAAGTATTGCATGCACGGTCACAGGGAGATTCTCGAAAACTAGCTGGGATCGCAAGGAGAATACTTTTTTTTGTAAATTTTCATCAGTTCTGTTAGGTTAATCTTTGTCTGAGCTATGTATATGAAGCAAGCAAATGAATCTGCTTTTCCTCAAGAGAAAAAAAAAAGTGTATCTATTCAGATTTCAAGTTATGAAAATGGACAGTCTTACAGGCGCAAGACTACTAATCATTTTCTTTGGCTTTCCTTCAACTTTGCAGGTATCCAAACGTAAGAGTAATAAAAAAGACTCTATGTCCAAACAAGAATCATTGCAAAAGCTAAGTGTTCTACTTTAATTGTGAAGCATCGAGGAGGTATGCTTGGCTTGCCTTTCTCTTTCCCGTCAAACCTATATTATATATATTCTCCGTCCAACAAAGTTGTTGCACTTATATCCTGCATCCCAAAGGCCAATGAATATCACATAAGGGGTAGATTGAAAAGTAATTGAAGGTGAAACGAGCAAGGCAAAGATATGATCATACCTTCTTGTCCAATGTGTTCATCAGACCATCGAGCGACTCCATGAAAACATCATGTGACTTGGTTCGCTCCAGGAGTGTGCCCAAGTTGTTTTGGTCCATAACACCGTCTGAAGAAGAAAGAAGAGGTTGTAATGAGCTCATAGTATTGTCCATGCCATAGTTGTAATCAGACCCATGATCGTCCAACTTCTGAACAACGTTCCCGATCAGCTCTCTCTGACTGGAATCCGCACCAGTAGGTAATATTTCTATTCGGTCGCTTCGAATATGACAAGTGCTCGGAGAGAAAGTGTCCACCAAGCTATTACTATTAGTAGTAAGTGGGAATGTTTGTTCTTGACCAAAAGGCAAGGAATTACAAGGGAAGTTCACCAACTGAGCATTAGACAAGCCAGCAGCGCCAAACTCGATAGAGTTTTGGTGTCTCAGATTGCCAAATCCACCCATATTTAGCGTCACCAAAGGATTGCTCCGGGCACTGGGAATCGAGTTACTAATAAAGGCTGTTGGATCATCGGTGGAATTGAACTCTTTGAAGTTAGGAACTATTTGAAATGGGCTTGAGCTTTGGTTAGAAGGCAAAACCGGTGACTGGAGACAGCTAAAAGAGTTGTTCAAGTTCGGAGAGAGACTTGGTTGAATCAGCGCAGGACGAGTAACTCCTTGCCTCCTCAAACCAGCGAGAGAGTTGAGTCTACTGAGCGGCCCTCCCTGAGGATATGACGATAGAGAATCATCCAAAGAGTGAACATCTCTGAATCCGTCTAGTGCAGCCATGCGCAGGTATGAGGAGCTCATACCACCTTGAGCGGCCATCTTAGCTTGCATTTTCTTCAGGGAAATCCTATATTTCTGCAGCACAACAAAAATGCAAGTTCAACGAGACAAATCTAAATAAAGCATCAGGGTTTCTCATCAACGTGTCTCTAAATACATGCCTGTAGATGGCTTGCTACATTTTCGCGGGTAAGCCCTTGAACATTCATCAAGTCGAGTATTTTCTTAGGAACAGCCTCTGCATTGAAACAAGGTGATGAACAGAATGGTATGGAATTTAAGAGCAGAAGCATGTAGGGAAAAAAACTCACTGTCAAAGCCGAGTTGGGTAACAGCTATAAGAAACTTCTGATGCTTGTCCTGAGTCCAATTAACCCGAGGTTTCTTGTGCCTCGAAGAGTCCTCTTCTTCGCTATGGTCTTTCCTTTTCCCGTTTGAATTGTCACTCTGACCAGAAGATGTTCCTTGTCCAGGAAGAATCTGGATTTGATCGTCTGGCTCGAGCTTCTTTCTCCTGATCACATGTTGCCATATGTTTTTCAGCTCCTCCATTCGAACTGGCTTTAATAAATAGTCACAGGCGCCATGAGTAACCGCTCTCATCACAAGCTCACTGTTGCCATGCGCTGACAACACTGTAACCAAAATCAAATAAGAGACATGAGATTAAAATCACATATCTGCTGAAATTGAACCTTGTTCTACTTCTACACATGCATGTAAAATGTAATGGGGATATGATGAAGCTTACTGATGACAGGGAGGTCCATTTCGAGACCCACCATTTCGAGCAGCTCAAACCCATCAGTGTCTGGCATTTTCACGTCAGTGATAACCAAGTCGAATCTGCTCGGGTTTTCCTTAAGCAATCTTAGGGCAACCTCAGCATGGCTAGCAGTCGTCACTGCACAAATCATCTATTCTAGTCTCAGAAACGCGACCAGTTGAAAACCCGGATTTGAGTAGATGTCAATTTCATTTTAACACCAAATTAATACCCTCCAAATCTTACCGACCCCTCACTTGGCCCCGCGTGTAACTATATCAAACGAAGGGAAAATATCATTTAACTATACCTAACTATGAACGCGGAACATCCTAACTCTCCTTACCGAGTTGAGAGTGATTTTCACCCAATTTTCCATATACATCTGAAAACTCAAAAGATTGAATTTAACCGATACCAAACTGAAATGGAATCAAATCAGCAAAACCTATTTCCAAATATAGATCATAATCATACTCCAAAAGCCAAAAATAACAAAAAAAATTAGTAAAAACAAATGATGTCCAACCTAAGCCCCATGAACAGAAACAACACACAAAAAAAACGAACCTTGATACTGGCATTGCTTTAGCATCGTCTCGAGAATTTGCAGGCATGTTTCATTGTCGTCGACGGCGAGGACACGCATACCGACCGGAGACCAGTGGGCGGCGCCACTTTTTCCGACCAAACCACCTCTGTTACTCTCCACGGCCATTGGGCACCCAGAAACTCAGACGACAAAAACAGTAAAAGCTTCAATCTTTCAGGGCTAAGACCAATTTCCGAGGCAGACCCACAAGCTAAAAATTTAAAATATGAACAGTGAAGAATCGTAAACGAACAAAACAGAAAATTTTGACCAAAACCCAACAGAGGAAATCAATTACACTATTCTTTTCAACGAAACAGAGCACACTTTCTTATTTTAAGCCAATATATAATGTCAATGTTATATTATACGAAGAAGACCGAGAACAATCAAGTGACCAATCTGGACCATTGATTGAAACTTCGGTCTTCGATTGAAGATCCAACGGTTGTGAAAGTGTAAGACCCATTAAGCATGATGAGTCTTAGTACCATATGGTCAACTGTTTATTTTTAAAAATTATGGTCAACTCGTGAAAATGAATTAATTTACAGTGTATATGATCTACACAGAATCTCTGTAATTATTTTGGGGATATAAATGATAGTACTATTCCACGTTTCATTTTCGGCATAAATTGTTATCCCCTCTTGAAATTACATATTTGGGCTTAAAGTATGCATAAAAGGTAACTAATGGAGGGTGTAATTGTCTTTCCATGATTTTGCTAATTTTTCGGTAATTGTTTTTGGAAAATAAAATATTCCTGATTGGGAGAAGGAAAGTACAGTATAATGGTTTCCTTTTTCAGGAACAGGCGGTTAGGCGCGTGGCGTGCCACAAATATTTATTTATCCGGTCATTTGAATACGAACTATAGTCAATGCTATTTCTTTTATCCATGAAAACAGGATATATTATTACTTTTAAAAATGATCCAAGGATAATGGAGTATATTTTAATTCAATAAAATAAATATGTTTTGAAATATTTCTTTGTCACACCCTAATTAGGCAGACTTTGATCAATTAAGAACATTTAGATTTTAACAAATTTGAATTATTCATCACCTCATGACCTATTGGAAATAGAGACAAATCCAGCAAGGAGATTCTCGATGGATCCTATAAGAGCATCCCATCGAGCGGACGCGATGGCAGTGGGTAGGGTATCGACGTTAGAGTTGCATCATTTAATGGAGGAGATAAGGATAAAGAGACTCTTCGTTGTCGGTCTGTGGAGGGATAATGTCTCGAATGACTTAACCAAATGTGGCCTTGTTGCTAACCGTTGTGATGACTATTTGAGGATTTAAACGATTCATTTTTGGATTAAAAAAATTGATTTCATTCGATTGGCAACAAGGTCGAAAGTGACCATACCATTTATAAAAAATAAAAAAAGCGATCCTACTGTCGTTATGTTTGAGGTTTTCTTAAGCTTTTAAAATTCAAATAAATCTAATAAACTGATATATAAAATAAATAATAACAGTATCTTAACGAAAATATACTAATTTTAATTTTATTTTGTCTAGTTTTATTTTAATGTATACAGCTATCAGTTGGAATGGTATACAACAGATTTCCTATGATTGGTCGGTTGATTTGGTAATGGTGAGGTACAAAAGCAGATCATGATGTCACTATTATATATTGGGCCCACAGAATCGCAGTATTAAATGTGCTCCTTGTTTATCTGACAAAACCTCAACTGTTCTTATTTTGGGCCCCAGAAGCCCAATGGTGTGTTGGGCCACATTATTTCCTTATTTTGGCCCAATTCTCAATAGTCAATTCAGTGGCACCAACATGCTCTTTGTTTAACAGAATGGGAAGCTCAACTGAATATAAATATAGCAGACAAATTCTCAAGAAATTAAATTTGAAACATAATAACATCGTTGAAACAAAAATATCAGTGAAGCAAAAGGGCAAGTATACAAACAACCTATTTAAGGTTTGAACACCAGCTAAAGCATAAAACACAACCTTGGACTAATGTTTGTAAATATTTACCATTGAACCTCAAAAGTCGAAAACTACCAACTCTACACTGTACACTGCGCACAAACTCTACTCAGGCAGGGCAGCATTGACTCAGACCTGTTCAAAAAAAGTCTGAGGCATTTCAAATTGTTTATGTTACTTACCTTGTTTCAGGATTTTTTTCTTCAAAGCGAGCTTCAACACGTTTATTATCTTCCTCCATCTCCTCTGAGCTCTATACACAGAACGGGACACAATGAAGCCATCAGCAGCGCTGTGCAGATTCGCTGGTGAATCCGAACTGTAACTCTGAGTGGCATTGGAGTCGAAATACTGCAGATGTTCATCATCACAGAAAGCTTGACTGGTAGACTCTGTGTTGGGTGTGAAGGGGAAGCTCAAGGTTTGGTCGTATATGCTGTCTATACTGTGGAAGGTAAAATCATCGAAGCTTCCGATGGAATAGATGGATGAAATGATATCGGGCATAGGAGTGCTTCCTTCAAATCCTCCAATCTTGTTCTGAGTGGGGCTTGATGAGCTTGGGGTATGAGGAACGATGGGAAAACTAGACGAGCCACTTGTGAGAGAAGCCTCGTTATCAAATGAAACTACCTCATCCCATTGTTCGAATGCTGGTATTATCAGGTTTTGGGCCTCAGCCTGATGCAAAACGTTGATTAAGACTCAGAATGAAGAAAAAGAAACGAAAACAAAAGAAAATGACAAAGTGACGATAATTTTGCCTTTTCGGTCTCAGATAGGTTGTGAAGAGGAACATAGTGGCCTTCTGAGAGTAGTCCCATCAATTGTCCCACAACATTGAAGACCACGCCAGAGTTGTGTGGATAAGTAGGAGGGCGGTACAAATAGATCCTCTTATCAAGAGGGCAAGTCTGAGCATGCTCTACCATCACTTCCCACATCTTACCGGACATCCCCGTGCCAAGGATCTGTAAAATGTTACGAATCCAACAGGATATGAAGTTATTGCAAAAGAAAATAAAGAGATAAGTCTGAAATGATTATTACATTGCGGAGTCTTGAAGGATCTAGGAAGAACATAGTGAGAAAATCCTTCACGGTGCTGATGTTTTCCCGTATCAATCGCTTGTGGAAAGCTCCATCTTTTCCTATCTTCTCTAATCTCCATACTTCATCCACTGGCGATGGAGGATGGGGTTTCTTGTACACTGCAATTGCATTATCAATGGAGCTAAATCATTAGTTCTTAATAATTCACCAAATATAAGGACAAATCGTGCACTCATAGAGCTTGACAATAAGAGCAATGCAAAGAAGAACTCACACTCTCCACGATGATCCCTTACAACAAATGCGTCCGTCTTTGCCTCTTTGACTCCGGTTCCATCTACAACTCTTGCTCCTAACCTGAACCGGCGGCTCTTTGTCCAGCTTGAATTGTCTGAGAAAGAAACACCGCCTACCAAACCAGTGCCCTCTTTGAGATTAAGAAATGCATCTCCCGTGAGAAGTGGCTTCTTTCCTTCCCTCTCCCTCACGATGTTATTCTTGAACTCCTCAAACGTCCAGTTGTCGCCATCAAAATCACCCTCAAGGACTACTACTTCGACACGTGCTGAAGAGTCAGGCCCTGAATCAACTATCTTCCCAGTAAGAGCATTGAACAAAGATACTTGGAGGATTGACAGCTTTTCTCCTTCAAGCCGAGCTCCAGTGAACACCGGAAGAGAGAGACCTTTCGTGAATTGCAGTTGTAAATTCCTTATTCTTAATTCAGGAGAATTTACCTCTTCACTGCAATTCCAACAAAAAAAGGAGGCAAAGAGCAGAAAATGCATCAACAATACAATCTCACTAGTCGTTTTTCTTTGGTACAAAAAAATAAATCATAATGTGCATGTCATTGTTACTCACCACTTCATGCAGGTCAAATGCTTACTTAGGGCCAACTCAACTTCCTCTTTAACCTGTAAACATATAATAATGGACTGTGACAATCCTTATAAACATCAATCAAAGTTATGACCTGTGCATCTATAGTCATCGACATTCCACACACATATATCAATTGAACCAAGAGCTTATCCTAACATTTCTATTATGTACTCTCTCTGACTTGCACTTTTAGATATCTTCCGAGCACTTGAAATGTCTTCAACTTTTCGCTTATGCCACAATTCACTTTCATTCTATTCTCCACTTGTCCCATTATGAAAAACTCCATATCCCACAGACATAGAAACATTTCATTTTGCAACAAATCAAAGAGCAAACCAGCAAAGGAAAGGGATATGAACAACAGAAGTAGAAACATATTGATGAAATAGAGTGCAAGAAAATTAGTTTCGCATTGCTCATGGAAGTTGCTTTGGTTCAACCAAAATCATGCATATTCTACAGTTAAGATAAACAGGCAAGCCACATATGTTGATGACTATCATAAATTTTCCAAGATCAAAAGGTTATGCAGTAATCAGCTAACAACATTACTAAGGATAGTCACCGTCCTATGTAAAAAGAGAAACTGAAAAGGGACTATCATTAGTTTGAAAAGCCACCCATAGAGAGAGCGGCAACAAAGTACCATAACCTAACAGAGTAGGTTGCACCCAAAGGTGTATAGCATGGTGGTATTTTACAGTCTCAGAGCATTTGATTCGTATATAATCCGCAATTATTGAATCTTGGTAAGAACACACATATAAATTGCCTATACAAAAAAGTAGTAGACTTACTAACTTATGGCCTCAAAATATCAGTATAGGCAAGCAAAAAGGGATGCTAAATGAATAGTTATTTGAATAAAAAATTAGCATGAGTCTTTGACTCATTATTAAATGAAATTAATTCAGGGTTAGGCTTACCACTCTACGAATCAAGGGCTCCAAAACTGGCTCCAGTGAATGCTGTAGTGATTGTAGCTTCATGCACTCCCCGAACACGCTTACATTATAAAAACAAGCTGTTACTTTCACAATCCATTTTAGTTTAACCAAAGTACTAAACATAATTTAATAGAGGTCCAATTGCACAAATCAATATCTTAATTAACTCAGTCCACTTCCCACGTCCAAATCGTAACCAGTCAACTCCCACTACATATAACATTCTTCTTAACAAAGCTTCCCAAGTTCATAAATAAGGATTGCTTAAGTTACGTGCCCTCCCTTCTTCAGCAACAGTTGCTCTCAAACAACAATTTTCAACAAAATATCATGCAAATTTACCTTCCAACAAAGCTCAAGACATGTTTAGCAAAACCATACTCAACACATAACAAACTCCCACTTCACAATCTCCCTTATCATGAACCCTAAAACAACTTATAATAACAAAACCACCCATTTCTAACCCAGAAACATCTATTGATCTATATACAGGAATTCCAACCAAAACCCAGATCATGCTCAATTCTCACTCACATTTGGCACTTGTATGAAATGGCAATCACAGAAACAAAGCCAAAATTTCATCAATTAGACAAAAGCAGTCTTCAACTTGATAACTCCCAAAACGAAATTGCATCTCAGAAAAATAAATATTCTTACCTCTTCAGCTTAGGAACCCTCCGACGCTTGTCATCGGAGCTGTTCTCCTCCGATTGAGCCTTGCCCTCTTCGGAGGACTGCCTCTTCTGCGACATTATCGAAAGCCCGAAACACAGAGACCACTGTTTGGCAGTGACGAGAACGACACAAACAGACCAACATGCGGCGCAACAAAACAAGACGGACAGAGGAATAAACAGGATCTATGTGGGTATTTAATTAAATAAGTGAACTTTATGGGGGTTTTTTTACTAATAAATCGCAATAAATGGAATAAAACCAAAAAAGAAGAACATGGGTCTGTCGGGATTTGGCTGCGTCAGCGATGCTTCTTCATCGCCGCGAAACGGAACCCACTTAATTCACTCACCCACCATGTAATTGTATCAGCAGAGAGAGAGAGAGAGCGATGAAGAAGAACGATGATCTTAATTTTCTAAATCCATTTCCAAGGTACCGCGTGGGACCCGCCGAAACCGCGTTGGAGTGGGGCCTGGGTACGAACAAATCATGGACGAGAAGCAAACTAGAATTCTTCAGGCCTTCAACCTCACTCAAGAGCCGTGTCGGAAGAAGCCAGAGTGACAAAATGAGACATACAAGGAAGGAGCAAAGTCGTTGACGTGAAAACGGATTATACACAGTGGGGTCGATTCCTAGTGGGTCGGATTGTGCAGGTCAATTTGGCAGAAGGAGAGGAGATTGAAGAGAGGAGGAAAAAGAAAAGAGAAGAACACAAAGTCCATCGAATCCACCGGAAAGAATCGGAAAAAACAGAAACATCCTCTTTTTGCATCACTTTTTGACATAATCGACAACAATTGTGTGCTCTTTCAAGTGGCCTGGGTCAAGTAAGTGACTAAGTGTATGTAAAGGGAAGGCTTATTACAAGAGAATAATCTCAACTCCTATATAGTCAATCTAGCTTCTAACGGGTACTCTAAGAACACCGGTAGTCGCAGAGGAAATGAGGTTGAAACGCATCGACGGAAAGAAAACGCAGACAAATATAGCGCTGAAGAGGCTAAAACGAAGGAGGAAGTGAGAGACGTATCGCCAACGGCAGTAAAGTTACCGCCGCATGTTTCAGCCGCAACCAACGGTTATATTGGCTTGACCAATAGTTGACCCTTATTTGTCTACAAATTAACTTTAAAAAAGCAAACATTTATTGCTAATATTGACCTAAATTTGTATAAGTTCTTATGTTCATCAATACAAAAATCACAACTTTTATTATCTACTCTCTCATACTCAAAATCTTGTAAAATTCAATGGCGAGCAATTCCGATCGAAGAAGAGCGTTTCTTGTCAACCAGCGAAAACTCGAACGAATGTTAGAGCGTTCAATCGAAGATAGCATCATCAATCCATCTGAAAAAGTTCAGAGTTTGTTTGATGAAGTCGTGAACCCACCATAACAACATAAGATTCAACGGGGAAACTTCGTCCTTACCCATATAATACAAGCAAACAATCAAATAATCCACGATGAACGTGCTCATCATGCATTGAAAGCAGACCCGATTGAACACAATTGGAATATGTTTGATGATTAAGAATAATTATCTTTTATCGTATTTTTTATTTCGAATTGTCGTATGTTGTTTCCCTTTAATATGTTAGCATTTTGATTATATTCAATGAAATGTCATTTCCCTAAATATGTTTGCATTTATATTACCTTTTATTTGTTTGTTTGTTTCAATCAGCCTACATTAGTATGATGGACTACAAATGAATTTGTTTAGGTTGACGGAAAGAGGAGAGAGAAATTATTTTATTAATATTTTATTCTATCAGCCTCTCCCTGCCTTCGTTAGGCTGAAGACTACGGATGCTTTAAGAAGAAAAAGAAAGTCCACAAGAACTTTTGTTAAAGTCCAATCTAACTCAAAAGCTCCAACTGATGGGTGGAGATATTAATATGTTCATCAAGTTGTCAATTCGTCCACATACTTTGACATTTCCTCTCACGTGTAGAATTAGACATCTACACACGGGCCATAGTAGGATTGGACAATTGCATATGGACCAGAGACTGCATGGTGGAAGTGAAAAACGGGGCATGACTTTTTCTACATCGAGCTCCGTGACATTACTATCAATGTTCAATTCCGAGAGTAAGAGGTTCTTTCACTTTGGTTGGTCCATCACGATCTTCCAAACATGCTTCCAAGCAAGCGGTTGTCATGTCGTAAAGGTCGTACCTTCCACTTCGGACCGCACCCTCCATACTTATAAATTTCTCCTGAAATTTAGTGACCCTTTTGTTGAGCTGATGTCAATAGTCCTTGCAATTCTTCAACATCCGGTCTGGGTCGTTTGGCGGTTTCGTCTGGATGAACTCCCCGTTGACTTTTTTCCAGTACATGTCATTTTTCTGGTTCTTCCCTGCGATGCTATCCACCGAATGGTTGAGCCACGACTTCGCCAATCGTTCCTCCTCACCGATGCTCCATTTCAGCCGCGGATCTGTAGTCGATGTAGAAGCAAGGTTCTTCCCCTTCCTTCTCGATAGCTGAGCCAGAGTAGATTGGATAGGTTGCTCGTTGGAAAATTTAAATCAGTGCTGCCACGCGTCGGCGCCCGCCGACTAACTGTTGGGCAATAGCAGACTAAGGTTGTCGTTGCAACAGACTGAGGCGACCCCTGCAATGGCACAACAAACGACGGCTCTTGCAATGACAAGTCGGCACAACAAGCCGTTGCAACGCCTACAACAACACAAATGCAATGGCTCTACGCCGACGGCTGCGGATGCTCTAAATGAAAAACAGCTTTATATTTTACACAGAAAAGAAAAAAGAAAAACAGCTTTGTGACTCAGATCAGTAGCTAGTAGCTACTACACTGAGTCTGAGTTAGCCGCCACCAGATATCAGAGACAGTGACGATTTGTCCGAAGAAGAAATGGCGTCACTCTCAGCCTCCTCTTTTCGAATCAGGAGCGATGTCTTTTTGCCTTCTAGAATGCCTTGTTCCAGTCTCTCCGTTCAATCTCAATCAAGCTTCTTCGGCTCCAAAATTTCCCGGAAACTGTTTTCCCGGTCAACGGAGCTAACCCGAACAAATCGACCTGAACCCATCAGGTTTTCGGGTCGGAAAGTCTCTGCCTCGCACCAGTCTTTCGACGTTGTGATTGTCGGAGCTGGGATCATCGGGTGTGCGGGGAGCTGGAATCACCGGGTGCCCCCTCCCCCGCCAGTTCCTGATCGGCTCGGACCTGTCCGTCGCCGTCGTCGACAAGGACGTACCTTGCTCCGGCGCCACCGGTGCAGGTAACACTCATCTGTGAGTTCTGTTTGTTGGTTGCTTGAAATGCCTGCAATATGTTCGATCATTTGCGTCTGTTGAAATTTCAGGACAGGGGTATATATGGATGGCACACAAAAACCCAGGGAGTGATTTGTGGGATCTGGGATTGAGAAGCCAGAAGTTGTGGGAAATGTTGGCAGAGAGCTTACATGAACAAGGCATAAATCCTCTTGAAGAATTGGGCTGGAAGAATACAGGTACCAATTTATATGTTTTGTATTGCTGTTGTAAAAATTCAACCTTTATCATGTATGAGCTTTCTAGAAATGCTGGATATGTTAATGAAGAAGTTGGGGTATTTTTCTGTAAATGTTTTGACATTGTTGGTAATGCTATGACATTGTACCTTGTAATCTTCAAGGAGCATGTAAGTGGGTATGTAGAAATTTAGCATTTATTATGAATCAACTTCTTAAAACGCTATATATATGTTGATGTAAGATATGGGTTATTTTTCAGTAAATGTTTGTAATGTTTGTTTTGACTGTATTCATTTATAATCTATAGGGAGCTTGTTAGTGGGTAGAAGCCCACAAGACTTGGCCATGCTAAAAAGCAAGGTGAAACAGCTATCTGAAGCTGGGTTGAGAGTGCAGTACTTGTCTAGCAGTGAACTGCAATCTCAGGAACCTGCACTCGTGGTAGGAGAAGAAAGTGGGGCAGCGTTTCTACCCGATGACAGCCAATTGGATGCTTATCGCACTGTTGCATTTCTTGAGAAGGTTGTTTAATTTTCTTTTGTGTACGTGGTGCTCATTTTGTTTCTCTTTGTTTGTGTTGTATAGATCTGCATAATGGATAGATTGTTGATGTGTAGGCTAATCGACATTTTGCTTCAGAAGGAAGATATGCAGAATTCTATAATGATCCAGTGACGGGTTTGTTGAGGTTTGCTTTTTTTTTTGCTGCATTCTTAAGTTATTTTGAAAACAAATACATAAAAGAATGGAGATAAGTACTGTAGTTCTTTGATGCTCAGGTCTAGTAGCACTGGGGAGGTTGAAGCCATTCAAACTTCCAAGAATACTTTGTACAGCAAGAAGGCCATTATAGTTGCAGCTGGTTGTTGGAGTGGATCTTTGATGCATGACCTTGTTAGAAAATTAGGGGTTGTCTTAGATGTCCCTGTAAAGCCTCGAAAGGTAATGATCTATTTTTAATTTTATGAAGTGAGCGGTTCTTGTATAATATTAGAATCCCTTGGTTATTGTTGCAAAATATATTTTGCCACTCCAAGTTCCGCTTTCTTTTATGTAAAAAAAGGTGTACATTCTCTATGCACTATGCCCACTATTTTGCCACTTCTGGTTCCGTTTTCTTTTGTGTACAAAAGCGTACATTCTCTTTGCACTGACATTTCTCTAGCTGCACCTTTTCTTTTATGATTTTTTTCTTCCCTCCCTAACCCAGCACAAGGGATAAAATAAAGGCTATGTAACTAAGATTACCTAGAAAAGAGATCTAACAAGATATTCATCTTCTTGATTAAAAAGAGTAGCTCATGCTACTCCAGAGTTTCATTTTACCTTCACAGTTGAAATAAAAAGTTAGATAAGTGGGTAATTCTGATGTGTCTATGTCCTGTGGTCTTAGTCAAATGTAAAGAGTGAACTTATATGCATCTTTAATGGCCAAATCTACCCGAGGAGCTAGAATAAGGTGAAATTTATGAGACCAGGATTCTGTTAGGTTGGCATGATGCTAACAAATCTTGTGGGGGAGGAAAATATATGTTAAAAAAAGTAAGTTGAATTTTCCTTGAATAATTTATTTCTTTTATCTGTAAGTGATGATTATATTTCTCTTATGTGGCCAAATCTATTGAATGTGCTCACACATATGCGAGTTTTTCTATATAAAACTAACTTACTTTATCTGCATGACAGGGTCACCTGCTTCTGCTTGAGAATTTCAATTCATTTCAACTGAATCATGGTCTGATGGAGGTTGGTTATCTCAGCCATCAAGCTCTAACTTTCTCATCAGGGCCAGTTGACAATGGGCAAGGCTTATCTGTTTCAATGACGGCCACTATGGACTCAATGGGAAACCTTGTTCTTGGTAAATTTATGTTTTTTTTCTCTGCCTAAAGATACCCTTAATTATTTTGTGGAGGATAGCTTGAGTACCTTTGTTGATGATACTATGACTTACTAGAGAAATGGTTATATTTTGTTCCGTATCAGTCAAATTGGTTCAGCATGTCTATTTTTGGGCTTTATAATTCACCTTAGCTTCCAGGTTAGTGAATCATAGTATCTGGATAACTTGGTTGCTGCTTCTGCCAAAAATTATCGTATTTGTTGCAATGCTTCCCATATATAAATATATATCAGTTAGGGAGAAGAAATCAAATGAGAACCACCCCTTATCCTAAGAACCGTGAGAACCAATCTAAGTCATCCATTTCATAAATGG
>JAYMTN010000078.1:0-22785 GCA_036897425.1 Erodium trifolium
TCTAGATGGCCTAATGAGCATAGGCCGGGGATGGGTTCCAATTTGAGCAATCCGGTCATTTCGGGTTGGGTTAAAAACATGTCAACGGGGTCGGGCCCCGGCCCATGGACAACCCTACCTCCGTCGTTGGCGGTTCACGATTTTGGTTTGCAAAATAGTGAATCGCGAACACGAGTCGCTCGGTAAAGAAAATGATTTGGTTGAAGAATTTATTAGAGAAATTAGAGAATAAACAAGTAGATAAGGCTTGTATAGTGATAATCAGAGCAACACTCACCTCACCAAAAACCTCGTCTTTCATGTTATGACAAAACATATTCAGTTGCGATATCTTCTTATTATGCGATTAATACTGAATGATGGTACTTTGTCGTTGAAGAAAATATGCTTGTCAAAGAATCCTGCATATATGTTGATCAAGGTAGTTCGAACGAAAAAATTAAAGTTATATATAAATTCGCTAGGCCTTCATGGTTAGCTGAAGAAAGATGTCACACTACTTTAAAAAAATTATTGACGGAGCATTGGCGGTGTTATCGAAGTTACATGAGTAGGAGTGAAGTAAAGATATGTAGACATTCTCCAAGTAGGAGATTTTTAGGTTTTGTGGAGACTTCATGTGATGTTTATTAAAGTCCTAATTTTCCCAACAAATTTAAAAAAGATACTTGGGTAGGTAAACATGAAATACTTCCTAGTAAGATTATAAACCTAATTGCTACATATTTATCCATCGACTTCCCCGTGTAAATACCATGTACACGTAGAACAAAATAATTCAATAATTATGAGAACACTAACAAGAAAGTAGTGTCTTCATGGACGTAAGCAATTTGCTGAACCACACAAATTATTTTGCTCTTGTGTGATTGTTTATTTTATCTTGGTTAATTCTTGCATGGTTATTAGTTTATGTCATTATACCCAAACACAGGGATCGCCCGGGACCCACTTATTTCCATCTATTTTTACAAATGACTGCTTTCTTTACTACCAACCGAATAACGAGAAGATGACTACCCTTGGAGGTGTTATTCATTATTTCAAACAAAACTCATGGCATGTCATTAATTTATAGCAATATTTATTATTCTTCAGTACCAATATCCATTCGGATGTTGGGGGAGGAAGTCGTACTCTGAGTATTCAGGAGTTGACTATACTTGTGTGTTTTGACTTTTGAATATGGTGAGAAGGAATAGGAAGCACATTCTCAAGTTTCTTCTAGATTGGATGCAAAGGAGAATTCAACGTTGGGATGATAAATTATTTTCTTGAGTGGCCAAGAAAGTAATGATCATGCCGCTCCTAAAATCTATCCCCATTTTTTTCATGAGTGTGTTTCCTATGCCGATAGACCTAATTACAAAAGTTAACAGAGCTCTGAAAAATCCCTAGAGTTTTTTCTCATGGGATAAATACCAACTGATCATTTGGTAATTACAGACTATAACTTATAGTAGGGTCTCAACCATTCGAAACCAAAAAGTGATAAGGGTTTCAAATACTTAGAGGATTTCAATTTGACTTTGTTGGGAAAGTATATTTGACGCTTACTAATAAAGGAGGACAATCTTGTTTCCCATATATTCAAGGTATGATACTATTCTACCTCATTTGTGCTTGAGGACCAAGTTAGGTCCAACCCGAGTTTCATCTGACGGAGCCTCCTGGTTGCTCAATCTCTGGTCAAAAGGGGAGTCAAGAGGGCGATAGGATCGAGTTCATCTACGAACATCTTGTGGTAGTCATGGCTCACGAATCATAACCCGTTCGTGGAATCCTCAGGGCAAGCTTGATAGGAAGACTAGTAATGTGGCCGAAGGAGAAAAAATGGGACACAAATGTTATGGAGGATCTTTGAATGAAAATGAATATTGAAGCTATTTCGACGGTCCCGTTAAACGACTACTCGAGTCGAGATGCTTGACATTGAGAGAGCGAATTGAAGGGTCATTATACGGTCTATTTAACTTGTATCACCTTTAGGGTACCTATCGTGGAAATGGATTTGAGGGGACAATTGCGAAGATTTGGCCTAAGTTGTGAAATATAAACATCCATCCCAAAAGTTATCATTTTTCTACGACCTACTATGGGTGCCTCCAGGCTCCAGGTCACATCGAGATTACATGATTGGATGGTCGATATCCCACTAACATACCCCACATGTCCAGTGGGATTAGAAACCCTACGAATTTGTAGCGAAGCAGTAGCAGAGAAACAATATTCGAGAACCAAATCAGCCCCGCAACAGTCCTTGAGGAGTCTGCCATTGAAAGAAACAATGTTCAAAGCTTCTTCCTTTCCTTCCACCTCCGCCTTAATGATTAGGACACCTCCGTATATCTCAGTAAACGGAGCCCGAAGAAAATAGGTACGAGCTTCTTATGTAGATATGTCAAAACGGAATTGAGGGTCGTACGACCCGTAGGAAGAGAATCCTCCTACGCTCGTATGTACAGTAGGATGTCTTGCGCTTGCTAGAAGGTAACCTCGCCCGACAACCTACATCAGAAAGGAAAAAATTCCCTTCTCCAAATCAATTACTAGTGGCTGTACATTAAAAATCGAGATGCACGCTTCAAATTTATGAAACAAGACAACTCACCGACACACATATTTTAAGCCCAAATGATTCTCATTTTTAGGCCGTCGTTGAGCTAGAAAAAGCCCAAACACTGGAGGCCCAGAAGCTGCTGACGAAAAGAAGCGCTCTGCAAGCAAGTATAAGTGTAACCTTTGCTTGCGCGCTCTTGAACGGATAAACCTTCTTCCTCTCACTATCTCACCATCTCCTCCTTCAGCTACTCGTCTCTCTCGTCTGCTCCTCCGACACCACAACAATGTTAACCAACTCTACCCTCCATTTCCGACCTTACTCTCCTCCTCCTCCTCACCACTCTCACTTCTTTCACTCCACTCGCTGCAAGCTCGCTCTCTCCCCAAATTGCCCTCGCTCCCTCTCGCCCAGGCTCTCCAAATTCTGCCCCTTATCTCTCCTTTTCCCCGCCAGAAATGGAAACCGCTTCTGCGTTCGAGCTTTGAAGGGGCCCGAGACGCTCTCCGGCGACGCTGCCCAGTTCTTTCCCCAGCTCCACTCCGTCAAAATTCCCGTCGGCGACAGGCATGTAAGTGTTCAATTTTCAACAGCAAAGAGACCATTTGTTTTGTTTCAACAATTGGTTGTTCTAAAGCTCTAACCTCTGAAAGAGTGTGTATATTATAGTGGAACTGAGATTTGGCTAGACAAATTTATAGAGTTTGCATGAGTTAGTGGAGATGGTCTCAAATATAAATTCAAATACATATCCCAACTATGATTCTTAATGAAACACCTTGCAGATTCTGGTTGAGACGGGGCGTATGGGAAGACAAGCCAGTGCATCTGTTACTGTATCAGATGGAGAAACTGTAAGTCCTGAGTTCTACTTGTGGGTGTGTCTGTTTTGTTTATATTTATTCTAATGCTATACAAATATGGTCAAATGGTTATTTCCTCTAGTTTGTTTCTCATTAGAGGTTTCCTATAACTAATTAGGCTAAAGATATAGATATTTGGAATGTTTTTGGCATGTTGCGTTTTCTGTTAGTAAAGTCCGGGTCTTTCTGTACTTATTATTTGATGGATTCAGAAGGGACTCAAAGAACACAAGAAATAATTTATGTCTGAACTTTCATTCTAAGATATGTAACACGTGTTACTATCTAGCTACACTCTAACCACCACTATTATAGTCATTGCTAGTGACAGAATGTTTCTGATATCACCATAACTATATCATAAGTACCATCATTATTTTCCTGGCTCTCTACTTTCACCAAAATTGCTTTCATCTTGTCACCATTGCCATCATAACAACAACCATGTAATTATTTTATCATAACTTATAAATGTATATACTATCACTGGTATCATGATCATTTCTGTTTCGGTCAATTAAATTTTATTAATCAATAGATTATATTAAAAAAATAATCCCGAATCCCATCACATTGAATTCTGTAGCAACAGTAGCATATTCATGCAAACACACTTTATTCAACAGAAAGATGAAAATTGGTTTCTAGTTGTGGTCTATTGTGTTGCAAAGTTGTTGCTTTCATTTATATGCATCAGTTTGTCAACTTGCATTTTAGCTGGGAGTTTAATAACATCAAGGAAGAGCTAATGGAATTACAATTTGTTATTTAGATTGTATACACATCTGTTTGTTTGGCTGATGTTCCAAGCGAGCCTTCGGATTTCCTCCCTCTTTTTGTTAATTATCAAGAGAGATTCTCAGCAGCTGGTCGGACAAGGTATGCACTTAATTCCCCCTCTTAATTTATTTGGTAAGTAGTTGAACAAAACATATAAGTTTATGCATTAATTTGACCTTTTCCAGTGGAGGATTCTTCAAGCGAGAAGGGAGGGCAAAAGATCATGAGGTACTTCCCACTAACATTCAAGTGAATTTAACCCACTAACTAGCTAAACGTAGGCATTCTATCTATGGTTTTTTTTCTC
Organism: Erodium trifolium; assembly: GCA_036897425.1. NCBI lineage: Eukaryota > Viridiplantae > Streptophyta > Magnoliopsida > Geraniales > Geraniaceae > Erodium > Erodium trifolium. The sequence continues at coordinate 4,511 of JAYMTN010000078.1, forward strand.
GTCATTACTAATGCAATTTCATCCATATGAATTTAGTTTGAGGTTTTAATTGACTTATGTCGTATGGCCTCAAGGGTTCGCTTCCATGACTACTATATTGAGAATAGGGTGCCCAGGAAAGGAAAGAACAAATTTGGAGTAGATGAATTGCCACCCCTTGGTAGTGTACTGACATTTAACTAGTTTCAACTGTGAAAAACAAAAACCTCTAACTGCTAATTATCTATGCTTAACAAAGAAGTTATCAGACATTTTATATTTTGGTGCTTTGTGCTCATCAGTTAACTAAATCCTGTTTTTATTTGTTGATAAATTATTTCTATTATTATTGCCTATTTATATGTTTACTATTTTGGTGTATTTAGGTTCTTATTAGTAGATTGATTGATAGGCCTCTCCGTCCAACTATGCTGAAGGGTTTCCACCATGAAACTCAGATTCTCTCCTGGGTAAAGTCCTTTCTTCTTCTACCATTGAAGAGATTCATTTCTCTTATTTTGTTTTCCTTGTAAACTTTCTTAGGCTTGTTTGTGGGTATATAATTTTCAGAAATAATCTGTCATTTAGTACCCCAGGAAAAATACTGGTAGCTTACATTGTCACATTATCTTCACAGGTTCTAAGCTATGACGGTTTGCACTCCCCTGATTCTTTGGCTATCACAGCTGCTGGAATAGCAGTGTAAGTTTCATTATTAATTCCTGTACTCTCTCTTGTGCTTTTTCTAGCTATACTTATTTCATGTTTAATCGTTGTAGAGATAAATATTTCCATATCCTAATTTTTAACTATCACAGAGCTCTTTCAGAGGTGCCAAACTCAAAATCAATTGCAGGAGTTCGAGTTGGTTTGGTAAATAACAAGTTTATAGTAAATCCCACAGTGAAGGAGATGGAAAATTCAGAGTTGGATCTGATACTGGCTGGCACAGATAGTGCGATATTGATGATAGAGGTCAGCATCTAATCTTTCCATAACTCGGAGTTTAGTGGCTTATGATGCATGTTTATATATATTCCCTTTATTAGAATAGTTTTGTTGTATATTTGTATCTTCACATATTTACCATCATGCATGTCAATATCTTGACGGGATAATATGTAATTACTTTCATAATTTAATCTCATTTTTCACCTGTCAAATTTACTCTTTTTCCCAAAATGCCCGTTATGATTATTTCGTTGTGTGAGTCAACGTTGATGTTTGTTTTGGACCTTTGATTTCTTCACAAATACTTTAATTCTTCAAAACCATTGCTTAAGTTTACATCATGATATGGTCTCATCTGATGTATAATCAATTATTTTGCCTAGTAAGCCAAATAAAGCACTGGTTGAGATAAACCTAGCTCTGTAGTTTGGGTTTACCATGAGGTGGTTAACTCAACTCAAATAATTTTAGTGCATGAAAGTGTATGGGTTGCGTCAGGCCAGCTAGGCAGGTTGAAGTTGGAAAAGTGCAATGAGCACTTTATGGCATTATCTTATTCTAGTGGAACCAGTTTAATCTTGTTATCCTTTTTAAGAGTTATCCTTCCCTTTGTTATTTGGAAGACATGAAAGTTACTGAAATTGATTATTACTAATGGAATGATTATGAATCCTTTATAGTAGATATATGGTATGTAATCGGTATGAAAAAATATACACAAAAGTTATACTTTGCTAACTATGATAATGTTCCATGAAATTAAATGTCGTAGAGGTTCCCAGTGAACGATTCATGTTCAGCGAATTTTTCTTATTGGTTTTGACATTGGGTCCATTTCTTGTCTTGATGGATATTGTTGTTTCAGATATCAATGTACTTCCTTGATGATTATTCTGATTCACAGTCTCACATGTCTGAAAACTTGAGCAATGCAGGGCTACTGTAATTTTCTACCCGAAGAAAAGTTGCTTGAAGCTGTAGAAGTTGGGCAGGTTGTTTAATTTTTATAATACATTGCTTATCTGCTGTTATATTATCATGTGTGGTGAATTGATTGAGGTTGGCATACAAATGATTTACTTGTTACTGATTATAATCTAGCCCTCCCTCTTCTAAAGATCACTTGCTTCATTCCAACAGTTAAAAAAATTGTGTCAGTGGGGTGGGGGTGTTGTAAAATCAATATTTCATTCCGCTGGTGTCTCAGCCAGGTACACTAGAATCTGTGACCTGGTTCTTATGAGGGATTTGGTTATTTCTGCCCACAACTGTTCATGGCAAGAATTTCATGCTCTTTGTATATGGTAACTCCTAAATTTATCTGTGTTCAAGATGCTGTCTCGTAGAAGTTTAGCTACACTAAATGGCATGTGGCGTTATGGCATAGACTAATTGCGTAACTTTATTAGTACCTACAAGACTTATAAGTTATAAGTCGTACCTTATGTCCGAGTCTAACTTGGCCAACTATATCATATCTTATGGAGACAAACATAATGTCCTGAAGTTCATGATACATTACTTTGAGGCGTATTTAGGTCGTCATATCTCATTACATAACTGGGACTTGATTGCTCTTGTTGTTCCAAATGCTTAAAGTTTTCTATTTGCCAATATCAGAATGCTGTTCGGGAAATTTGCCACGAGGTGGAGGCCTTGGCTAAGAAGTGTGGGAAACCAAAAATGTATGAAGCTATCAAACTACCTCCTCCTGAGCTATATAAACATGTTGAAGTACGTTTCTATAATCTCTTCTGTCAGTATCATTTTTTGACTTCAATATCATATGCATATGTATACATATTTGGGTGGGTAAGATGTATACAAATTTGAATTTACTGCTGAAGCTATTAATCTATTTTTCCATCATAAGAAATATTAGAAATAGTGGAGGCCTTCAGGTGACAGGTTGTTCTCAGGTAGAGAAAATAACATATGAAGTGAATCTGCTTATTAAGGTAACAAAAGAAGTCTTACGGCAAAAGTTGTCAGTGTAGTGGCACTACAAATAATTTGCAGGCCTTTATTAACCTTTTAAAATGTTATGTGAAAACTGAAGGGTTCATTAAGGTTCATCTCATACTTCCTTTAGCCTTTACTGTACATTTTATTTCTCTTTCTTGCTTTCCTATTGTCTTGATTATGGCCAGCCTTAATCATGGTGATAATAACAATAAAAAGTATATTTTCATTATATGATTCCATTCAGTGGAATTTATGTTGACAATCATAATAGCATCATAGCTGTTTATTGGGATGCCTCTAATTATGAGATTTTAACAGCCATGTCATCCATTTTATTGAAGCATGCTATACAGCTAAGAAAATCCTTGCCCTTCTGCATCTCCTTTTGGGAGATCTTTACCTTTTTAGTACCCTTTTCTATTTTATGAACATATGTAATTAGAATGTGAAGTTTGGATTTATTTGTTTAATTTATCGCCCCAGGATATTGCCGGTGATGAGTTGGTGAAAGTGCTAGAAATTAAGAACAAAACACCAAGGAGAAAGGCCCTCTCTTTATTGGAAGAAAATGTTCGGACAATACTTACTGAAAAGGGGTATGTCAGTAAGGATGCAACTTTGGGAACTACTGGAGCAACACCAGATTTGTTTGAAGATGAAGATGAGGATGAGGAAGTAGTTGTGGATGGTGAAGTAGATGAGGGAGATGTTCACATAAAGCCAATACCGTGGAAACCTACTCCCTTGGTAACTCAACCTTTATTGCTCTGCTTTGTTGTGTTATGGATTGCATGATAAATAGCTAATCTACTATTTGATCATACTCTTAGCATTATAGTTGTTTTGGAGTGCTTTAGAGATGTCTTAGAAGATATATGTTTTGGTATAGTATGGTAGATCACAGTGAATAGGCCATAATGACAGTGGTTTCTGCTTTGGAAGCGTGCAACCATGTCCCACTTAATTGACTCTAATTACTTGATTTTATGAAGCAACAAACTAAGTCCAAAATTCTTCATACATGTTGAAGTATAGAGTTCGTCCGCATATGTTGTTTGCTATGATTAACATGTAGAAGTCCAACCCTACACGTGAGGGGAGTGTTGAAATATGAAATCCCACATCAAATAAAAATAGAAAATGCGGTACATATATAGGCAAGAGTCACACCCAATTAACAAGGTTGACCTTTTAGTTGTGGAGTCTGACCCATTATATGTAGCTCAATTGTATATTTTATGATATCAGAGCCTGGTTAATGGTGGCTATGTGGTCCATTTGTCGCCTCTCCATGTGGTCTATGGTCCATGCGTAGATGAGTTGTTTGTGACCCCCATGTAAAAGTTCAGTCCTACATGGGTTGTCTGCTGTGACTTACATGTAAAAGTCCAGTTCTACATGTGAAGGGAGTGGTGAAGTATAAAATCCCACATTGAATAAAATAGAATCATAGCTGATTTATATTCTGCACATCTTTCTTTACTCTGAGAAATTATTTACTGAAGAAATATTGCTGATGTCTTTGTTGGCATCCTTTTGAAGTTCTAGTGGCCCAATTTATTAACAAGCATCTCCATTTCCCCGCTCTAGTTTTTTTCTGAGGTCGATGTGAAGCTGGTATTCAAAGAAGTCACATCCAAATTCCTGCGGAAACGTATTGTGGAGGTATGGTGTCTTACTCGTAGTGTAAATATTATTAAGAACCCGTAATCATACCATGTGCAACTATATAAAGGCAGAATGGAACAAACACATGTTACTGTCAAGTGTCCTCATATTTTTAATTAATTATTTTAGCTATTTCAGTTTGTATAGTTATAAATAGATTTAACTGCATGAATCTAGAAATTCTCTGGTACACTTCACCATTAACTGAGAACTAACCTCTTAAACAGATTACAGCAATCATCACCAGCAAAAGAACAAATAAGTGTATTGGGTGACAGAGAACATAATAAAATTATATCCTCTCATTTCTTTTTTTGAGTAGATTAATCACATGATAATTTCTTTTATGCTTTTCTTTCTATTGGGTGAATAAATCTTGTTATGATTACGATAGTATTAAATTTTTCCTGAACTTCTATAAAAACCATTGCTTAATTAAGGCTGCATTCTGATAGGCATTGAGCTAATTTGCTTATGAAACAGATACCTCTAGTTCCATGTTGTAGGTAGCTATGTACAAAAGACAACATTTATTTCTGGCTTCCCATATTTGAAGGCAGTATGTGTGACAGTGAGTTGAATCTTATAGGATAGAACATATTGCAACCGGAATAAGACTTAAAAGTGGGTTTCAACTAAAAACACATTGTTTTTTCCACCCCTAAAAGTACGCTTTGGCTGCATTTACTTGATATGCTTCACTTTGACATGTTAAAAGCACTTCAAGTGCACATATCAATGGATATGCTTTAGGCTTGCTATTATTGGCAGTACTAACCATCATGGTATCTTCTGATTTAGTCGATCAAAAACCCTGCTTTGTATCTTGTCCAGCTTTTGCAAGAAAATTTTGTCGGATTTATAAGTTTAAATGAAGCGTAAGATTCTCTTATACTAGTATCCAAAGTATTTTTGGCCATCATGCTGTTAAATGCTCAGACCCAAAGGATTTCCTACTGTCTTTTTTTTTTTTTTGGGGTGGACTCGTCTGAAAACTGCATGAAATCTTGTCATATACAATTCTCTCCCTCTCGCACGTATTTACATTTGTCCACGTGTCTGTCTATACATAATCCAGTAAATCATCTTTTTCCAATTCATACACATGCTTGAAGGAAAGGAAGAAGGAATAATTTGAGAAGTATTGTGTATACTAATCCCATTGTTTTTATGTGTAGAGGGAGAGTGATTGATGCAAAATATGTGCATGTGTATTACTGAAAACTTATTTTGATTGCTATTTGTTACAGGGAGGTAAAAGAAGTGATGGGCGGACTCCAGATGAGATACGTCCAATTAACTCAGGATGTGGACTACTTCCAAGGGCACATGGAAGTGCTCTTTTCACACGAGGGGAAACACAGGTTTAAATTCTCTTTGCCTATCTTTGGGTGTGCTCCCACCTATCCAGTTTCATTGTCAAACTTGTTAGCAATCCCTAATATTATCACTGGGGATATCTATATGTCTGGACCTTCTCTTACTAAAGCATTAATGTTTTCTAATCAGGGCAAAATCTTGCTTCATGATTCCCAAGTGATTCCCTTTAAATGTCGATCATTTTAAAATCGGGTTGGACATAATCTTCTCCGAACACAGTATTATTCTGTCTAACATCTTCCTTTTCCCATGTACTAATAACCATTGCCCCTGTTGTAATTTACATTGTGTCTATTTCTTGCATATAACTACATTGATGTTCCTGCTCTTGTCTGTCCGAATGTTTAACTTGTTACTGCTGTTCATTTTTTTCTGTTCTCTCTGTTTACAGGCATTAGCAGTGGTTACGCTTGGTGACAAACAGATGGCACAGAGAATAGACAACCTTGAGGGTGATGATGAACTGAAGAGGTTCTATCTTCAGGTTCCCCATAATAACTTTTGTCTCCTTTTGTTCAGTCATAGAATATAGCGGAAACCATACGCTTATGTGTCTTTATGTTTCTGGTGGAAACATATTCTACTTTCCTCACATCAACAAGCACAATTAGCACACTCATAGTTAACTAATTTTTTTATATACTTTTGGACCCTTTGTAAATAAAGTCTGTTGATCATTTCAAATGGTTAGTACTTTTAACTCATTTTTTTTAATTGCATGTAATAATGCAGAAGTCAAAACACAAATTTAAGTTCTTTTCCTGATTTTGAAACAATTTGATTGAGGGTACTATGTTATTGTTATATTTACAGCAACATAATCGCTTTCTGGAATTTGAAAAGAACTTCTACATTACCTATATTTTCACCACTAGGATTGTGTCAAAAAAAGGGTGAACTTGTGGAGGCCTAGAATGGTGAATTTCACATAGGATTGAGTACCTTTTATTTCTCGAGACAATCCTGGTTTATTGTTTGTCAAGACTATTGTGGAGTATGAATTTTGGGGGTTCTTGAGTCATCTATACTCATGCAGTTAACGTTTCAGACCCTTACAATAAAGGATCCATACTATTAGTATATAAACCTTTAATCATTTCTCGCTTTGTTCTGACTCTGGCTGACATTAACCCGAAATAATTCTCGCCTTCCATTTTTCAGTACTCATTTCCTCCGTCATGTGTTGGGGAAGTAGGGCGTATAGGAGCTCCCAGCAGAAGGGAAATAGGTCATGGAACACTTGCAGAGAGAGCACTTGAGCCTGTATTGCCTCCTGATAATGAATTTCCGTACACTATTCGTGTTGAGAGTACCATCACTGAGAGTAATGGATCCTCAAGGTGAGCTGTTCCAAATTTATTAACCTGAAATAAAGATGTAGTTGTGATACTATTATATTTTTGATAGAACCTCAGTTTTATCACTTTGAACTGCCTATCTTGTCAATTGGCTGTCCCGTGGAGATCTTACTTTCTGCTACTTTGTGTAATAGCATGGCATCTGTTTGTGGGGGTTGCTTAGCATTGCAAGATGCCGGTGTTCCGATAAAGAGCTCCATTGCTGGGATTGCAATGGGTATGGTTTTAGACACTAAAGAAGTTGGAGGTGATGGAACACCACTTATTCTTTCTGACATAACTGGCTCTGAGGATGCATCTGGAGATATGGACTTTAAGGTTATATGATATATACATTATACCATCTACATATTTTTTTTCAGTCTTAGGGGGGTGTTCAAAATTTTCCGTGGACCCGACCCATCCGCAAGTCCGTGACCCAAATGAGTGTAATCCGCGAATAGTGGATCGGATTGCGGATCAAATAATTTTTGAATCCGCAAAGTTTCGGGTGGATTGCGGATCGGGAGACTCCAATCCATGGATGACCCGATCCGTTCACAATTTGTAAATGGCCTACCTATTTTTGTATATCTTGACCCTACTCTCTCAAACATAGTCTAACCCAACACTTCAATAACCCCCAGGACAGCATCTCCTAAGCCCAGCAGTAAGGATTGAATATAACCAATGTTTTTTGATGGAATGTTGACAGTACTCTACGAGCACGAAAATAGCCATGTATTCCTACTGAAATAGCATATGTAGAGTATTTTTGTATCATGCGGATGTAGAGTATTAGTATAATGAAGTGTAACTAAATGTCATGAGTAGCCACGTATCATCACCTTTCATCTTTGCTTTAACAGGATGCGGGTGGTTTTTTATGAAATCATACATGATGTGGGTTGTGCGGATGAGACCCACCCCACCCGCATGTTATCCTCCCATGGATGGTTTGCGGATCCGAAAAATACCAATCGACATCTGCGCGGGCGGGTGAAAATCTACTTACATGAGTGGATCACCCGCCCATGAACACCCCCTACTCAGTTATATGTTATTGGCAACATCTTAACATTTCTGGTAATCATTATGAATTGTATCCTAAAATTTTGTTCTTAGGTTGCTGGAAATGAAGATGGTATAACTGCATTTCAAATGGACATAAAGGTAATCTACTTTGCATTTCAACAAAGTTTTGTGAATATCCATTTCCTCTGGTCCAGCTTTCCTACCTTCTTTTCTTACATAAAAAAATATCATATTTATTGCGAATTGATTCCAGATGCTAGAAATCCAATAATTTTGACTGAAAAAAATATTTAGTATATTGGGCTTACTGAACATTTGCATGCAATAATTATGCCTCATTTTTACTTTGATAGGTAGGGGGAATTACGTTACCTGTAATGAAAGAGGCACTCCTACAAGGAAAATGTGGTCGGAAGCATATTCTTGGTAAAGTTCACTTATAAGCCGTATAGCTCATGGAAATATGTTTTGATATTATATCTTGCTATTCTTTTTTACCACTCCTTTCTCAATACTTGCATTCTTTTCCCTGTTGACCTTCTCATACCCTGTTTTGAATTTCAAATTGTTCAAGCATACCCTCACTCTGTATGTATGATTACTTGGGATAATTGGTAAAATTTCTGACCTTTTCCATCTTACATTTAAGGATCTGTCATTTGCGGCCCTTGCTTCTGAACTTCATTTTTATGCTACTTTTGTTATTGTTAAAAAGTACTGATAAGAATGGACCCACAACACAACCATTATTTCCATAGAGGGTCTTCAATGTAATTTCTTGTTTATTATGTATTAGAGAAGCTGCAATTTCAAATTCTAGAGTTACTAAATCCTCTTACTCAAATGTGCATTTTTACTTTGTTTTGATAGACTCAAATGAGCATTATTTTGGTTCTGTGATCATATGCATCTCCTTCTTTGATTGGATTACCACATAATTGATGCCTTGTATTGTTTACCTTGATGTTGTCTTCTAGAAATAATACCAGGTCTTATTTGGCTACTTGTCATTTCCTTTATTTCAGCTGAAATGTCAAAATGCACGCCTGCCCCTTCAAAAAGGATTTCTAACCATGCCCCAGTTATTTACACAATGAAGGTTTGTTATCTAGTGTTTTCTTTCTGTACCATTGATAAGTCTGTCAACATTGATCACACTATGTGACTCTTTCATTGGCGATGTTTTAGGTTCAGCCAGAGAAAGTTAATCTTATTATTGGTCCTGGTGGGAAGAAAGTAAGGAGTATCATTGAAGAGAGTGGAGTAGATAACATCAACACAGAGGAAAATGGAATAGTAAGAGCAGATGAGGATCTTATCTTTGATGAATTTTAATTTGATATGATATTTTCGTTACTGAAGCTTATCCATGGCTTTTGCAGGTCCAAATTTCTGCTAGGGACATGTCTTGTATTGAGAAGGCCAAGGCCATTGTTAGCCTTCTGACAATGGTTCCTGTTGTTGGTGACATTTATAGGTCTATTTACGATTAACTTTTATTGTTTTCCATTTCTTCTGTTTTTCATATTACCAAACAAAACTATATATAAGTCCATTCACCTTCTATTCATTGTCATCTTGGTATGAGAACATTTTTAATCCATTCTTGGTTGATAAATATGTTGCATGTTTTTACTTTGGTCTATCTGATCAGGAACTGTGAGATCAAATCACTTGCTCCTTACGGAGCTTTTGTTGAGATAGCACCTGGGCGGGAGGTATGTATCTCATCTTAACTTGCACCAAACACTATTTTCTTCACTAAACAAAATAGTACTGTGATTTCATTCTTCACCTCGTTGCTTAGCATATTATATTTTCTTAGGTTCAACTTTCTAATGACAATATGACATGTAATTGCTATACTAAACATTCACGTATTAATGATAATTATGAATTTTGAATTTCATATATTTCTTTCTTCGCTTTTTACTTTATTTTCAGTGAACTACATGTGATGTTGTATATTAGGTTCATCAGTTTCTTAAGTTCTTTGCAGGGACTTTGCCATGTTAGTGAATTGAGTTTAGAGTGGCTATCAAAGGCTGAAGATGTGAGCACGCAGTCTCTGTCTCTTTTTCCTGATATGATATGAAACTATTGGTGCATTAACTTATCCCCTTTATACTGTTCAGGCTTTTAAAGTTGGGGATCGCATCGATGTTAAATTGATAGAGGTTTGGAGCTGATTTCTTATTTTTTGTCCTATTTGCATTCGCTCATTTTTATACGTTGTTATGTGATTATGCTTAAAATCTTGATTTACCCCCCTCTTTTTTTGATCAACTAAATCAAGTGTATCAAAGCATTTTGGGCTCAAGACCTTGCTTTTGTAGAAGTAAGGGAGAACCAAACAATTTTTAATTCTTGAAGAACTTTATAAGATTGATGTCTCAAACAAGAAATGGGATCCCATATGTAGAGGAAATCACTGAATTCTTGACTCCCACGTTGGGAGGATCCTAACAAGGGTTGGATAGAGAGGAGAGAGGCCCAACAGGCTTAATAGAGAGAGACCTAACAGAAGTTGGGAAGAGAAATAAGAAGTGAGGTAGCTCTGTTGAGACATGAACCCTGGCCTCACGACACAAGTTTATCAAGTGCTTGACCAGTTGGACAAACAAGCTTTAGTTTGATTTTTTCCTTTCTGATTACAGTTCTTATGTAATACAGGTAAACGACAAGGGACAACTTCGGCTTAGTCGAAAAGCACTTCTTCCTCCTGACATGGATTCTGTAAGTGGTGCAAAGCCACAAAAGGATGGATCGGCTTCACCAAAATCAGCTGAAAAGGGTACATCCAGAAGTGATGTGTATGTGCCAAAGAGCCGCTTAACTGAAGAGAATACTGAACAGGCACTTGCAAGTTCCCCTGAAAGTAATGCAGCAGGGGATAGTGTAATCCCCAAAAGGAAGGTTATTAGGAAGAAAGTAGCAAGCTCTGCCAAAGATGGTTCCAGTACTAACAAAGAGAAGACTAAGAAGAGCAATATTAAGGCAGACAGCGATTCTAGGGACGAGGATAAGAGCTTAGTTAATGGAGAGGCTAAAGTTTGACCAGTAGTGTATTTTGATCTGGCAATGAGGAGATCTGTCCCGGAGTTGTTAAAGACGGTACAGGAAATGAAGGTAGTGTTTTTGATAGGGAAACATTATTAAACTTCATGTTTAGTCACTGAATTGCCTTGTGAAATAGTTATACTTCAAGCGTGCTTTGCATAGAACTTGAAGTATGCTCTGCTGATGATATATAGTTTTACTTGGTTTGTTAATAGTTGTGTTTGGTAGTGCAGGAAACAGGCGACATTCTCTGCAATTCCAAAACCCTGTACTTGTAGTAGGGCATTACAAAGGAGATGAAAAAGTCAAGTGAGATGCAATTGTGGATTTCCGAGGCAACGTGTTAGGAATATTTCCATGTAATCTGATTTTTGTTTCCTAGGCTTACTGGAGTGCTTTGATGTTCTCATCAGGAGGATGCTATTTTGACATTTTTCCTTGCTTATATATAATGTGTCTGTTTATTTACTTTGTAGGCAATGACATAGTGACATTTTCTGTCTTGGTTTTTCTTTGTTGCTTTATGATGAACTGGGTTCTTTTTTTTTTCTGTTTTCTTTTTGGATCAGCCAATACATTATAAATCATTTCTATAAAGATAGAAAGAACTTTTTCTTAATCTAACCAGCGTTCTTTTATAATTTATTAGCTTGAGAGTAACTACATATTTTCACCTGCTTTTTTCTTCATTTCCTGAGGACTTTACTAGAAAAATTAGGAGCAGGTGAGACTTTTTTTTTTTACGAGGAAGGTTGGCCAGCAGGGTTAATAGAAAGTGATTGTCTGGGAGTACTTCAGGCTGTTAATGGGAATATGGACTTCATTTCGCCGTTTGGTTAATGGTGCTGGAATGCAGAGCAAAGCTCAAAGCATTACTGGGACACATGCTTCGGTTTGTAAGAAGAGAAGCCAAAAAATTGTTCACATTTTAGCTCGAAATGCTTGTAATTGGGACACTATTGACTAGATTATGAGAAAGATTCCTACTGTTTTGAGAGATACCCTTCCGGGTGATCTTCATTAATGCAAGAAGTAATATTACAAAAAATCTTGTTGCAATTTGAAACTCTTACGTATATATTTATAGTTCATCACAATTTTGTTACAAAACAGCTAATTGTTGCAATTATCTCTATTTTATTTGCTTAATATTATGCCATTGCAATTTAATGTACGGATGGATTATGGAGAAAAAACATGGTGAGAACACGTGGCACAATCTCGAGGCCGTCTTCACTCTTGAGTATGTTGTCGCTTTTTTGGCAGCCCTGATAAGCGACTATTTCCCGCCACTTCCTGTTGTGGTCTCTTCTCTTCGGTCTCTGACTGCTGCTGCTGCTGCTGCTGCTGCTCAACTCTCCGGCTGATCGTTGATCGGAACTGCAAAAGGAGATCCAATATGCTGTGGGTCGACAAGTACCGTCCTAAAACCCTAGACCAGGCTTTGGTTCACCAAGACATCGCTCAGAATCTGAAGAAACTGGTTCTTCTTCTACCCTCTTATCTGCCGCCGTCTGCTATAATATTTTCTGGGGTTTCTGTCTCAACGCTCGAATCGTCCCTAATTGTTTCTATACAGGTCACGGAGCAGGACTGTCCGCATCTCCTCTTCTATGGCCCATCCGGTTCCGGCAAGAAAACCCTAATCATGGCCTTGCTCAGGCAGATGTTCGGACCCGGAGCTGAGAAGGTCTCGCATTTTGTTACTTCGTGTTTTTGATGTTAATGCGCTCTGTTTGATTATTAGTAACTTGCTATTGGATATAACAATTTTTCCTTTTAATATTCTGTTTACTTTTTGTTTTACAATAATTTTATGCTGAGCATTTGGGTTTTTGACATGCTCGTTTGTTTGGAAGGGCAGTGTAGATGAAGGAAAATACATCTTCTTTTTTTTCAATTTGAAGTTAATTGAACGGGGGTAGCTACCCCCCATTGGTTCATTAACCTAATTCATTGTATAGGCTTTTCTGATATGAGTTTTCTCGCTTGAAATAATGAAGGGTGATGCTACTTGGAAGCGACTAGTATTTAGGATTGTGTGATATTAAAATGTTGTAAATTGTTATCTTATATTTTTCTTTCATATCAACTGCAGGTGAAGGTTGAGAATAGGGCGTGGAAGGTTGATGTAAGCTCACATTATCCTTGCTTCTTGCATATTTGCATATATGTTTTAATGGGTCTTGATAATCTGAAGATGTGAACTTGAAGCTATACAAATACCACTAAACACTTGGTTTTGTGGATTTTTTATTTATTAAGGAATGTTTCATTATCTCGTGGATCTTGGAGCACATGCTGAACATGAGCTATCAAATCTGATATTATTGGATATAGACTCTACTATTGTGTGAAACTGGTTGGTATTTTATAAATGGTTCCTTTCAAGATGACATATCTGCACTTAAATTTCTATACGCTTCAAAGTGGGTTCATGGGGTGTGCTCAAATGTCATTGATGTATGAGTCAAATGAAGAGACTGGCCACTTTGTTACGTAGTTGATTGAATTATTGAAATTATCAATAACTTTATACAATTAGGGAAGCGAGCTGAATGTGGAATATTGTGATGAGTTTGATTGTCCAATACTAGCTTGCTTTATGATTGTTCCATTATGTCTACTCCTGTGATAACTGATAAGGAATTCAAGCCACATTCTATCATCATCAACATCTTTTTGTGATTATGATGTAGAGTCAAGGGTTCTGTTAACAAGCTATGAGTTATTTGTTATTTGAAATGAGGTGTTTGTTCTGTCAATTGTTGTAATGATTTTCGTTTCAGGCTGGAAGTAGATCTATTGATCTAGAGTTAACTACATTGTCAAGCAACCACCATGTGGAACTGAATCCCAGTGATGCGGGTTTTCAAGACAGGTACATTGTTCAGGAGATAATTAAGGATATGGCTAAAAACAGACCAATTGACACAAAAGGAAAGAAAGGGTTTAAAGGTCAGTCTGTTGATCTTTGTTTTTTTCCTTTTACCCATTAATTTACTTCAAGTGAAGAATATGTTGAGACATCGCTTTGTTAGGATTTTTTCGTTGTGTATTCGAATACATTAATTGGCTAGCTAGTTACATTATGTCAGTGGACCTAAAAATGTAGCAGCTATTGGCCTCACTGTTTGTTGAGGCTTATGCCAAAAAAATCATGAATTCTGTATGAGCATAAATTTCTACATTAAATGGTTGGAGTACAAGTTCTGTTGTTTTGATTATATTTTCTTGTTTGCAATGTCAGTTCTAATACTCAATGAGGTTGACAAACTTTCAAGAGAAGCACAGCATTCCCTGCGAAGAACAATGGAGAAATATAGTGCTTATTGTCGATTGATTCTGTGTTGTAACAGTTCTTCAAAGGTTACTGAAGCAATCAGGTCTCGCTGTCTGAATGTCCGAGTCAATGCCCCAACTGAAGAAGAGGTTGGAGAATTTTTTTTCTTCTTATAATTGCTTTAGGTGTAATCGCTGTCTGGATGGATTTGTTCCTTTCTCTTTGATTGGGGTTGGGTTACTGGGTCACTGGTCCAACCTCCTTATTTAGGTGAAAATAGAACGTTTTAGATTAGAATGAGTTTATAATTCAAATGCATAATAGTTATTAACAATGATATGCATTACTTTTTGCAATGGGTCCAGAGGTATAAGCAGGTCCTAACTTAAAGCACATGTGTTTATTATAGTTGCAACACTTGCATAAGGCTTGTTAATCCTAAATGTCAATTTGTGCAACTTCTCTGCTTATTTTTAGTACTTGAAACATAACAGAAAATGACTTTTGCTGTTTTCATTGATTATTTCATCATTTCTATGACTAGTGAAAATGATTGTCTAAGGTAAATGATGATCCTGACTATTTGGACTTGGAATTTGATTGGAATTCTACATTGGATAAATTTTAAGACTTTTTTTTAAAAAAAAAACTGTGCCAGATTGTTAAGGTTTTGGAGTTCATCGGCAAGAAAGAAAGCTTGCAAGTTCCACCCGGGTTCGCTGGCCGTATAGCTGAAAAATCAAATAGGAGTTTACGGAGAGCTATATTGTCATTGGAAACTTGCCGTGTCCAACAGTTAAGTTTGTGTTGTATATACTCTTGATCCAACTGCAGTTTTGTGCCCTTCTAGTTCATTTTTCTTCCTCTACTCTTTCAAGTTTCAATGTATGTGCTAGTTATGCATTTCCTGATGTATCATCTATGCTTGTTTTGCTTGTCCTGCGACTACAGGTACCCTTTTAGTTCTAACCAGGCAATACCACCAATGGATTGGGAAGAATATGTCTGTGAAATAGCATCTGACATCATGAGTGAGCAGAGTCCTAAGAGGTATGACACTCTCATTTCACTATTTCTGGTTGCTTTGACATTTCACTATTTCTCATTTTGAACACTGAGATGCTGTAAGAACATTTTACACTATAGCTCTTAATGGAGTTCAAGTTTTCAAGTTAAAACAAGATAATTTGATGACTTGACTTTACGGTTGTGGTGTATTTGTATGCCATTGGGTAGATTATTGTGTGCCTAATCTGGCTGTCATTTAGTTATCCTAGTAGTTTTTCTAGACAAGGAGATTTTTGTTACTCTAATATTATGATCATGGTCATGCTAAAATTTAGTGACAGCAGGGTACAAAATACCAGTCAAGTTGGAAGAAGATAAGTTTACAAACACTTATGAGAGAAATTGGATCATTAAAATTCAGAATTTTGAGATGAAAACTATACGGGCATGAAGCATCAATTAGTAAAATTGGGGACCATATGTTACTGTAAATCGATATCTAATTTACTTATCAATAGTGTTTGGCTTATGCCTTTATATGTAGCTTGATTTTTCCCTCTTGAGTAATGTGGGCTGTTACTATTTAACACTTTATTGTAGAAATAGATATATTAATGCTCATTCCTAGTTTGTGTGGTTACTTATCTAATTTTGTAAATGACCATAACATTTTTTTATTGGCTTTATGCTCTAATTCCTAATGTCCTCCACTATACCTCAGGCTGTTTCAGGTTCGTGGCAAGGTGTATGAATTACTTATTAATTGCATTCCTCCAGACATTATCTTAAAGGTAAAGATAATCCCTCTCCATGCTTCGAGTTTTTCTGCTTGATCTGGATGCTGAGCCTGCTGATATGCAGAGACTGCTTTTGGAATTATTGAGGAAATTGGATGCTGAGTTGAAGCATGAGGTCTGCCATTGGGCTGCATACTATGTAGGTTTTATTGTATTCTATTTCTTTTTTAATTGTTTTCCCTTTTGTATTACTTCCAAGTTTCAATATTATAACTACACTAGCATATCCACATATGCATGGATTAGGATCTAGTTGGCTTGTGTTTCAATTGAATTAGCAAACTACCCACTTTGTATTTTCCTTTGAAAAATAATAAGCTGAAACAATCATTTAAAGAGAAAATGCAAGTGCAATTTCTAGCTTGTGAGATGCTTCTGACTGCAATTTCTTGTATGATCACAGGAACACAGGATGCGTCTCGGACAGAAAGCCATATTCCATATTGAAGGTACTACTAGTATGATTAGGGTCATTTCAAAAACTTGCCCCCGAATATTTTAATAGACTTCTCTTCCCCAAGACCCAATTTTCATATACCAATACAATTGTTCATCAAAACATGTCATTTCCACATATATATCTATCAACCATGTATCAATTTTTTATTATCAACACTGCCCTATTTAGAGTGCTTGCCACCTTTGGGTTATAATCTACTTTGAGATCAAATACATTGCATATGTATTATAGAGTTGACCGTGTGCTAGAGTGATCAATATGACAAACTTTGGGATCACATTCTGTGGTGTTTTCACCTCGATGCTTCAGTTTTTTCTATGGCGTGTAATATCTTCACTTGGTTTTGCAGCTTTTGTGGCGAAGTTCATGAGCATTTACAAGGCTTTCCTCATTGCAACTTTTGGTTGAAGAGCATATACCAGTGCAACTGAAACCAGCAGTCTTGTCTTTTGAAATTATCTATGTTTTGAAGTGGTTTGTATCAGCTATCAACAGCAATATCCGAGGGAGCTGTAGAGAATTGTTTTAGATTCGATACCAAGTGATAAACAGGAATTGTTCTATCCAGTGCTGGGTAGGTTAATATACTACACCTGGTAGTGGTAGGTTGACATTTTCATTTTGGAGGATTGGATTCTTGCTTGTCATGACACTTCATTTTGAGCTATAAACCGTTTAACCACCCTAATCAAATAAAAGCAAGAGAGGTAAAGGGACAAAATTCATCACTAAAAGTTGCAGGGGAACTTTATGCTTTCAATTGTGTCAAATAATGGTGTATTTCCTTCCTTTTTCTGTTGCAATGTCCATTAAGCTAGAAGGTGATTGTTAAATTAGACATGAGATAGGAAACGTTATATATACGACGTTCAATTTAAACATTTTTCATCAGACGAAACCATATATAACTATATTTGTTTTTGAAACGTGGTAAATATTTTTATTAAGACTTAAGTAGTGCCAAAACAGTACGTGTATAAATAGAGTCAGAGACACTGAATTCCAAATTATAGTCCGAGACCTTATCGTGAACTGAAGCATGTGTATCGATGCTCTGGACCCGTAGAATTGATCTCCTTTGTACCGCAGGCAACAAAACAAGATAAAAAACCACCAAACAAAAGACACATTTTACCACCAACTCGAGGTTGTATGGGGTATATTATGGACCAGCTGATATGCCTCGTGGAAGGCTGTATGGATGTTGGCTCGAATGCCCGCTGGTTGGTCGAGTCCACTGCGACAGGTGAGAGTGTCCGGCCTTATGGGGAGCGATCGAGACTGGTCGGCCCGAGATAATGTAGGGTAATACTCCATCCTACTGACCTACATCTCATCCAACATATCTCATG